>CABHPQ010166058.1:48060-68405 GCA_902168405.1 Peromyscus aztecus
ATTTATTTATTTATTTATTTATTTATTTATTTATTTATTTATTTATTGGTTAGAATATACAAGCACAAGAGAAGTCACTCCCACGCTGAAAATGGATATCAGCTAACTGGTAAATTTTTTTCATTCCCAAAGGACAGAGGAGGTGCAAGCAAAGATAACCAGATCCCAAAGAGTCACAAACTACAACAACAACAACAACAAATTGTGAACTATTTCACCTTTGACAGAGTATAGAAAAGATAAAATGGTTGCTGTGTAAATAAAAGGACATTCAGTTAAATTTTTAATTCGTTCAAAGAGTGGAGTAGAAAGACACTGAGTTATGGCTGGAAGAGACAAAGAAGGGTAGTATATATTTATAAGTGTTTTGGGTTTGCAGGGTTGGTTCATTTTAGAGAACTTATTTCACACCTATAATACCATATAGCATATTTCAAATACTGTACATAAAGGTCCTAATAAGATAACACAAAGACAGCAAGTTTAATATATATATATATATTTTCTTAACTTTCTTTTTATTTATCCTTTGTGTCTTTCACATCATGCATCTCAATCCCATTCACTTCCTGTCCCTTCATATCTGCCCTCTACCCTTGCAACCTCCCCCCCAAAAAAATAAAATTTAAGAGAAAAAAAGGAAAAGTCTCATTATAAATCTTGACATGGAAGCTGTAGTATGACACACTAAGGCACTGAGCATTCCCTATTATCCATATATCTTTAACTGCAAGTGTTCATTGCAAAGAGTCATTGATCTGGTTCAAGGTTTCTGCTACACCATCAATGCTGGGCCCTCACTGAGGCTCCTCTTGGATATCCTATTGTTGCCCTGTGTCATGAAGATCTTGTAGCTTTGGACCTGCAGGACCAACCCCTTCCCATGCTCCAGCAGATCATGGATGGAGTAGATGTTCCAGTGGGCTAACTCATAACCCTGGTTCCGGGCCTGGGCAGGGTTTGCTAGCCCACCAGCTCTCCCCTGTCCTCACCACCAGGGTGAGCTCTCCGGCATTACCCCAGCTAGTTTACCCTTTGCAGTGATGAGCAAGGGGCAGGACTGGTTCTCCTGTTTTCATGCCCTCAGGGTCGGCTCACCCACACCTACACCACCAGGGCCTGCTCTACTGTGCTGCCCAGGTGAGGTACAGGAGCCACTTTCCTGAGTGCTGCAGCTGGTTAGGGCAGGGCCAGCTCTCCCTCTCTCACAACTTCAGGGCCAGCTCTCCTACCCACCACAGGTGGTGGCGGGGGGTTGGGGAGTTCTCTCCCCTGCCCATGCCACCATATGGCAGATGAGGGGCGGGCCAGATCTCCCACGTTCTGTTCTGAGGCCAGTTCACCAGCACCCCTGTCAACAGGGTCAGCTCTACTGTGCTGCCCAGCAGGGCTTTCCCAAGTGCTGCAGCTAGTGAGGGTGAGGGTCGTCTCCATAGCCCATCTCAGGTGGTAGGGGTGAGAAGGGGAGGCATCTTCCCCTTGCCCTCACCACCACAAGGCAGATGAGGGTGGAGTGGCCAGCTATCCCACACTCGTGCCCTCAGGGCAGAGCAAGTTTCTTGCTTGCTTTTTTTGGGGCGTGGGGGGGGTCAAAACAGCAAGTTTTGTAATTTAAAAAAAAAACTAATCTCCACACATTACTGCACTTTAGTGATGAAATTTCACAAAGCATTCATGGAATAATCTGCAGGCCAGTTTTAACAAACAAATAACATCTTTAAGCACACCTGACTGCCCTAAATTGTCACTGGGTATGAATTTTACAAACATCACTCACATTAGTGGCAGCCTTGGAGCTGCCAAGTGTTGGCTTCTCCAAGCTGCACAACCAACCCACCAACAGTGCTGTGAGACTTACGGTCCTTTCCAAGGCCAGGACACTTGCGGCCTGCAGATGTCAGTGCAAGGATCTTGCTGGGGGGGAGGGGGGGCTAGTTTGGTGGTCCACTAGGTATCTTCTGATAGCTTTTTGGATTTGGATAGATGAAGATAACCTCAAGGGATTTATATGTGGAACTCTTCCCTAATCCAGAAAGAATTCAGGATCCTCAAAGCTCCCTGGTGGCTTCCAGATCTCCACGATGGCTTCCAGATCTCTGAATAGGCTAAAGGTTTAGGGCAAACTTCAGCTAGTTAACACTCTGATGGACAAGTTTTGCTGTAATTTGCACCCTTAGGAACTGGGAGTTTGTGGGCACACAGCTAAAACAAGTCCTGTAATGACGGAACCTTTCCTTAGCTTTGTAGCCCAGCCTGCTTGCTTTATCCACAGCTAGCTTGGGTGGGGAGCCCTGTGCAGAGCAGAGAGCCTGAGGTGCTGCCAGCAGGGGACCCTCAGAAGAAAGCACATCGCATGGGACTGCTTCTTCCTCTTTAGCCCTCTGTGCTCTGCTATTGTCAGACAGAACGCTTTAATAGAAGACTTGATACAGCAAAAAGACATAACTAAGCACCTAATTACAATCAAAGTACGTTTTTAAAAGACAGACATAAATATTTTATAATGATAATAATTTTATTGTCCTGCTTTTAATAATGACTAGAAAACCCAGAATATAAGGAAAAGGAATCTATCAAAATCCTTACAACATTCCTCACAGAAATATATATATAAAAAAAAAGGTCAGAGATTAATTCACAGGAGTCAGTTCTTCCTGACACCTTGTGGGATCTAGAAATCAAACTTAGGTCTTTAGGTCTGCACACAAGCGCCTGTATGCCCGGAGCCATTTTGCCAGCTTGAGAGAAGAGAATCTTTGAAACTTCACAGCTAACACCATACTTGACAGTAAAAGAACAAATGATTTCTTTTTTTGTAACATCTTGGTCTATTTTAATAACAAACTTACAAGAACAGCACAGAAGCCAAACAACATTAAAAACACAAGCTTGCTCAAAGGACAAGTCAGCTATAAAAGCAGAGTGAAAGAAGTCAAAATGTCATTATTCGCAGATGATATGATAGTATACATAAGCGACCCTTAAAAGTCCGCCAGGGAACTCCAAATGGATCAAAGATCTCAACATAAAACTAGACACACTGAATCTGATAGAAGAGAACATGGGGAATAGCCTTGAACTCATTGGCATGGGAGGCAACTTTCTGAACCAAAAAAAAAAAAAAAAGAAAGAAAGAAAGAAATAGCATAGGCACTAAGATCGACAATTAATAAATGGGACCTCATGAAACTGAAAAGCTTCTGTAAGATGAAGACACTGTCAATAGAACAAAATAGCAGCCTACAGAATGGGAAAAGTTTTTTTTTTTTTACCAACTCTACATCCCATAGAGGACTAATACCCAAAATATATAAAGAAATCAAGAAACTAGATATCAAAAAACAATAATTCAATTTAAAAATGGGATACAGATCCAAACAGAGAATTCCCAATAGAAGAATCTCAAATGGCTGAGAAACACTTAAGGAAATGTTCAACATCCTTAACCATCAGGGAAATGCAAATCAAAACTACTTTTATATTCCATCTTACACCTGCCAGAATGGCTAAGATCAATAATACAAGTGACAGATCATGTTGGTGAGGATGTGGAGCAAAGGGGAACACTCCTCCACTGCTGGTGGGAGTGCACACTTGTACAGCCACTATGGAAATCAATATGGTGGTTCCTCAAAAAATTGAGAATCGATCTACCCCAAGTCTGGGTATACCACTCTCTGGCATATACCCAAAGGACATTCCATTGTTCCACAAGGACATTTGCTCAACTATATTCATTGTGGCCTTATTCATAATAGCCAGAAACTAAAAAGAACCAAAAGTTCCTTAACCAAACAATGGATAAAGAAAAATGTGGTACATTTACACAATGGAGTATTACTCAGCTGTTTAAAAAAAATGACATCATGAAATTTACAGGCAAATTGATGGAACTAGAAAAAAAATCATCCTGAGTGTGGTAACATAGACCCCAAAAGATAAATATGGTATGTATTCACTAATATGTGGATATTAGCCATTAAGTAAATTATAACTAAGCTACAATCTGTAAACCCAAACAGGTTAGATAAAGAACAGGGCTCTAGGTGGGACACATGGATCTTCTAGGGAGGACAAGATAAAATAGATTTTATGGGTGGACAGGGGTATGTGGGAACAGGAGCAGGTTGGGGGAGATCAAGTGGAGGGCAGAGATGGGGTGGAGAGAAGAGTGTGGAGAGAGACGGCTGGAATTGGGGGCATTTGAAAGGTGATGTGGAAACCTAGCACAGTGGGAACTTCCTGGAATTTATAAAGGTGATCCTAATGAGGACTCCTAGTAATGAAATCTAAATCCAGAACTCCTAGATAAGGAGTTTCAACTGGCCATCTCTTGTTGCCAGGCGAGGCTTCCAGCAGTGGGACTGAGTTGAATTCAATTGAGTTGTTGCCAGGGGTGTCCCATGGAAATCCCCAAGCAACCCAGTCTATATTGCTAAGACAAAGGATTGTTCTCCACAACCTGACAGCTAGGCCTCATTGCCAAGGACAACACCCACACAACTAATTGAACATGGAGAAGTGGAGCTGATGCCTACATGGAGCCTTCACCCATACATTCTAGTCTCTCTGCTACAGGAAGGTACTCTGCAAGCTACCAAAAAAGAAATGTGGACACTAATCCAGTCACAAAACTTTTGACCTACAATCTGTCCTGCCTGTAAAATATGCTGGGGCAATGGTGGCACAGAACTTGTGGGAGTGACCAACCAATGTCTGATTTTACTCAAGGCCCACTCTTTGAGAGGAACCCCTACCTGATACTGCTTGGGTAACCAAGAACCAGAGACTAGATAGCCCAGAGACCTAGGGTAAAACCAAAGACTACTGGTCAAAAAAGAAATCAATAAAATGACTCCTAATGATATTTGCTATACTCATAGATCAGTGCATCCGCAGCCAGACATTACCTGAAGAGAGAGAGAGTCTAAATTGGAGTTCTCCGTCAAATCTCTGCCCTCAGAGCTCAGGGAATTCTGCCGAAGAGGAGGTGGTAAGATAAGAGCCAGAGGGGATGGAGGACACCAGGAGAACAAGTCCTTCTGAATCAACTGAGAAAGGCTCATGTGAACTCACAGAGACTCAAGTAGCAAGCACAGGGCCTACATGGGACCACACCAGGTTCTCTGATGATGTAGGATAGTTATTGGCTTAGTATTTTTATGAGACTCCTAACTGTGAGAACAAGTGGTCTCTGACTCTTTTGCCTGCTCTTGGGATTCTTTTCCTCCTGTTGGTTGCTGTGTTTATCTTCAATAGGACAGTTTTTGCTTCATGTTCTTATAATTATTTTGTCATGTTTGGTTGTTATCTCTTAGAAACCTGTTCTTTTCTAATGAGAGACAGAAGGGGAGTGGGTACAGAGGAGAGGAGTAGAAGAGAGGAAATCATAATCAGGATATATTAAATGAGGAAAGAATCTATTTCTAATAAAAAAGGGAAAAGGAGATTTGGGGATAATTTGTTACTGTATCTTAAGTACTATGACTAGTACAAATGTCTAATTTGCCTATCCCCTTACTAATATTTGCTGATCAGATCACTCACTAAATATGCATGACCACAACTTTGTATATTTACATCTATATAAATCTGTGTCTTACAGTTGGCATTTAAAGAAATATAGATAATGCATTTCCCATTTAACTGTCACTCAGAATAAACATCCGTGAGTGATAAGTAAGCCTTGTGGATCTGCACATAAACCACAGATGTATCTTGTTCATCCATAGGAAGGAAATTAGATTTCCAGAAGGCATTTTTCAGGCCACTGACTGAGCAGGATGACCACTGAGACTCAGATCTCAAACACTGAGAACTAAAGCAAGGCCCCCACATTGGCATGTGGTGCAGTTGCTGTGCCACTAAGCACATTGCTTTGCGTAGGGTACCGTCCAGCTCAGCCTACCTGAAAACTCATCAGGACCACTGAGTGTTTGTCATGGGTGTTGTGTGATAACATGAACAATAAAGTATATTGTACAACAAGCTAAAGAAGACAGCTGTATAAATTATACCTGTGAGCTCAGATGACTTGAGGATAAAAGTGCGTAGATTTACAAAGAGTCTCAAGGGAACATGTATTCAAGGGAATAATTCCATTCTGCTGTTCCAGGGAAGAAGCCTTCCTTCCACCCCAAGCTGATTCTTTCTTTCATAACTGATGGGTAAACCTGTTTGTCGTGAGTGTTCAATAATACCCAGAGTACATCTGCAGTCTTTATTAATTATGATGGTGACAACTTGTCCTCTTTTATTTGCTATTTTGTTTTAATTTATCCAACATCTACCAGGGAAGTTGGTGCTATTTAAATACAGCTACTTTAAAGTCTCAAGGAAAAGTCAAATTTTAAGCTAAGTTTGGAAGAAAGTGAGAGAGTTTGGGGTAGCTATTTACTCCAGACTGAAAATGCTCCCTCTTACTCAAGAGGCTCATGAAACTCATAGGAAACTTACAAGGCTCAGGAAGTTCACAAAGCTTGCAAGACTCATGAAGCCCCTCCCCAAGGTTATATAAGCAGTAAAAAACTGCCGTGGGAAGGATTCATCTATGCTGTAGCTGCCTACAAGCTGCACAAGAGAATCCAGTGATACCACCTTCATGAGTCATCATCCATGCTGGGGCAGACTTTTCAGTGACACAGCCACCTGCATCATCCATGCTCCTCTAAGCAACCTCAATAAACTCATTGTTTCACCAAAACTAAACTAAAATAAAATAAAATAATAAAAGCAAAGCAAATGAAGGGAATCCATGAGATTAAAAATTACTACACCATTTAGCTGCCATCAATAAGAAATTTGCTTATTTAAAAAAATTAAAATGTCATCATTGTCCAGAAATTTGTTATAAGTTTATTTATAAGTATTACAGAGATGACATTCAGAACTACCATTAACAGGAAGAAGAAAGAATAATGTTTTGGGGTTTTTTTTTTTGTTTCAAAAATGAAATGTTTTCCTTCACTCTGGATTCTTAAGCACAATCTCCAAGTACACAGCAAGGTAGCTAGAGATACTTAAGCATAATTATTATTACACCTTCACACAGGTAACACACAGATTGGTCTCTTCACAAAGGCCAACCAGATAGGCCTCACTGGCCTCTTGCAAACCACCAGTCACTGCACACTGGAAGTGCAGATTTGGTTTTGAAGAATAAGCATTGTCTTGCAGCAGACTGTGGAAAAGCGGTTTGTGAATCAGAAGTTCAGCTTAATTCTGATTATCTCTGATTTCGCCAAAAGTCTGTAAGAACGAGCTTTCTCTGCCACTCCAGTAGAGGGCACACTTGAAAGGCTTTCGGAAATGGTTGTTTCCTGGGTGCTTTAACATCCAGTGTGAGCACTGCCACAAGGACTCCCTTATTCACCCCCTTCTTTGACTGGAGCTCCGGCAATGAGTGCTAAAGAGCTGAGGTGCTGGCAGTGGCCAAGAATTTCTACTAAGATCAGAAATGAGATCCAAATTTCACTTTCTTACTCAGCATTGTACCAAATGCCCTAGACAGAACAAAGAGGCGATGATGATGATGATGATGATGATGATAATGATAAATAAAATAGTGATAATGATGATGATGTGCATATTGAACAAAGGTAAAAGAGATTTTATTCAGATCCATAGAAGATTCCAGAAAGCCAGCAAGAAAGGAACTAGCAAATCCACAGAATATAAAGCAACATACAAAACTAGGTTCTGTTTCCTTTTATTATTTTCCTTTCAATTTTATCTTTTTATTCAGTGCAATTGCTTTATTCTAAAGCACTAATAAAAGCATCACACAGATATTTTTTAAGGAAGCCACTGAAATTTGCACAGCCTCAAACTCTCTGTACCTCTCAATGAGCTGTACAGTTACAGCTGCCGTTCTGAAGCGATGGAGCTCCACTTAAGGTTTTCACTCTCACTGCCAATTACATCCCACCACAAAAAAAATGAAAAAATTATGATGGAGTTGAAACTAGAAAAATAGCTTTACCTCCTTTTAGTGGCTCATGAGTCCTTCCTTGTCATCTTTTCTTAACTCATACATAAAAATTAAAATTGTATATATTTATGGGATCCTATGTGATGTTTTAATGCAAGTACACATTGTTGATATTTAAGTTGGGCCAAACATATCTATTTCCTCAAATATTTATCACTTACATTATAAAAGAATTCAAAATACCTTGTCCAAACTTTTTAAGATTCATATACATTATCATTGTATCAACTCTTTTAGATTCCATATCTGAGTGGCATCATTTGGTGCTTGTCCTTCTGTGGGTTATTTCATTTAACATGATGACCTCTATTTGCACCAGGTTGTCTGAGATGAGATGATTTCATTCACTTTACATGTATCACATTTTCTTTACCCATTCATTAGTGGATGGACTTGTCTTCTGTTACCATTTCTTGACTAATATGAGTTCTACTGTGATGAACATGAGATTCTGGCTGAGCAGCTCAGCAAGTAAAGGCACCTTCCACAGACCTGATAATCAGAGTTTGATAGTCAGGACCCACATGATGGAAGGAGAGAACTGACTCCCAAAATTGTCCTCTGACCTCCACATGTGTGTCATGACATGAGTATATACAGAGAGAGAGAGAGAGAGAGAGAGAGAGAGAGAGAGAAATAAATACAATTTTCAAAAACAATATCAGAGTGCAGACGTCTCTTCAACACATTAATTTGATTTTCTTTGTGTATATACACAGTAATTAGATTGCTGTATCATGTGGTAGTTCTAGGTTTCATTTTTAATGGAATTTCATACAAATTCCCATAATGACTATAGAAATGTACATTCTCACCAACAGTGAAAGGCTTCCCTTTCCCCCATACCTCCACCAGCACTCGGGATCTTTAGTCATTTTTTACTAAAGTAAAGTGGTCTCTCTAGCTGTAACACTGAATGTTATTTCATGTTCCTGTTGGTTATTTTTACATCTTCTTTTGAGGAAATGTCCATGTAGGTCTATCTCACATTTTAATTGGGTTATGTCATTGAGCTCCTTATGTATCTTAGATATTAAAAGCCCTCTTCCAGGTACATGCTTTGCAGATATTTTCTCCCATTCTTCAAGTTATTGCTTTGTTCTGTTGATTATTTTCTTTGCTGAAGGAGGCTTTTAGTTTTCTGTAATACTATTTGTCTATTTTTGCTTTTGTCTCTCTGCTTTTGGAACCTTATTGATACAAATCCTTGCCCATTCCAACCTTCTAAGCACTGTTTTATTTTCTCTAGTGTTTTCTTTCATAGCTTCCAGTCTTAGATTTAAAACTTTCACTTGTTTTTTTTTTTGTAGGTGGAGAGAGATGAGATTCTAGCTTCATTTTCTAGAATGTGTCCAGTTTTCTGAGCACCACTTGTTGAAAGGACTCCACTTTCTCTGCTAATGTTCTCAGCATGTAAATCAACTGGCTGCACACATGGCTTGTTTCTAGCTCTCTATTCTGTTCCAGTGGTCTGTGTGCCCATTTTTATGTCAATACCACTTTGTTTTGAATACTACAGCATTTTTGTGTATTTTGAAGTTAGCTGGTATAATGCATCATGACTTTTTTTCTTTTTGCTGAAGATAACTTCAAAAATGGGATAGAACATGTTCCCGTACAAATTTTAAGACTATTTTTTCTAATTTGTGAAGAACAGCAGCCATTCTCTTTCTATGAATTAGCAGTGAAATATTACAATGAGTTCTTAAGTACCAATTGTTATCATATCAAAAATCATAGAATATTTAAATGTAAATGAAAATAGATATAATTTTTACACTGAAAGCTGCAAAGAATTGACAAGTGAAATTAAAGAATAAGTAAAGCAAAAGAGAGACATCTGTATTCACAGTTCAAAACAGGAAATATAATTAAGACATCAATAAATTTAGTGCAACCCAAAAAAAAACCTTGAGTGAGCCTTTTTGCAGACACTCACAACTCTCCAAAGTGCAGAGATTAAGCATCTGTGGTGTGCTCATCCACGAATGGTTCATCTTTACCCATATTCCTTCTCCCCTAGGCTCAGAGACCATTTTAAAAGATGTGGTGGAAAGATTGTAAGAACCAGAGGTCAAGGAGTATCAGAGCCAAACGCTACAAGGACATGACAGGACCATTGTACCTGGGAATTCGCAGCAGCTGTGGTTGCCTACCCAAGACCTACACAAGATCAAGCTGGTCAGAATTTCAGCATGGAGAGGGAAGAGACTCAAGAGGCCCCACCCCTAGCTGAGGAGCCATGAACAGCTGATGGCTTCTGGGGGATAGAGAATCTGTTTTTATTTAAGATTTTGATCCCTGGTAGGTCAACCAAGCTACAGTGGACAGATACAGGTGTGAGTTTTATGAGCAGAGTTAATGGCTCTGCCATGGGGGGGGGGCACAGAGAGCATGAATGAAGTTGGGAGGGGTGGGGTGAAGCTAGAAAGAGGAGAGGAGTAGGGGTTAATATGATCAAGATACAATGTATGCCTGTTTGAAATTCCCAAAGAATTCATAAAAATAGTATACTTAGTAATGGAAGAACAGAAATAAGAAGAAGCAGAAGAAGAGGAGGAGGAGAAGGAAGAGGAGGATGGTGAGGCGGCAACTGAAGCAGCACCGGCCATGTGTAACAACGCATGCCTTTAACCCTGAGAGCAGCCTGACCTTCCCAGCCTTCCTGCAGCCTTCCCAGTTCGAGGTTGTAAGAAACCCTGCCTCAAAACAAACAAGATGGAAGACTGACTGGGAAAGACTTGGGGACATCAAATTCTGTGATCCCACACAGGTGAGCTCATCAGCATGCACACACAGAGACAAAGAAAAGTCCATCAGCACACACACACACACACAGACAAAGAAAAGAGTCTGGCCATTTCTTGTAGATTTAAACATGACTCAATGGCAATATATATCATGTGTATGTAGCTAGCATAAAACAAAATGGTTTTCCATGCAAATATCCTTACATAAGTTTCTGTAGGAACTTTATTCACTATTGCCAAAACCTGGTAAGTGTCCGGATATCTACCAATTATCCAGCAGGTGACAAAATATGTTTTAATGCATGAAATGAAATATTTCTCAACAATAAAAAAGGATGGGCTACTGATACATGAATGATTCTCAAAAGTATTATGCTAAATGATAAAAGACAGACTCAAAAGTTGCATACTATTTGATGTCATTCACATGACACTATGGAAAAGGTAGCATTACAGTAACAGAAATCAGTTGCCAGTGCCCAAGGGACGGCCTACAAGAGGCCACAAAGGAACTTTTGAAGATGATGGAATAAGTCCATATTTTGAACACATTATATGAAAATATGTCTGCCAAAATTTCCCAAGAAGCAAATTTCAATGTGTATAAATTCTCCTTCGATGATCTTGTTTGTTCTAGTGATTAATTATCTAGGGTGGTTACATATGGGCTCTTCATCATCTTCTCTCTAAAATAATGCATATTCTTACATTCCCATGATAAAACATTTTAAAATGAATGCCAACACCAGGACAATGGCCTTCAGCTTCTATTTATAGCAGACCACATATTTAAAATACACATACAAGAATTCAATACAAAGCCAGTAACGTAGCTCGTTGGGGAAAGCACTGACTCTACAAAGTTGTTCTCTGACTTCGACATGTGCTCCATAGCATGTGAACCCAAACATACACATCATGCACACACATAGCTATGAATAAATTGCTCATTTAAAAAGGATGCAAAAGAAGACATAGACTTGGAGAGGTAAAGGCCTTGCACCCGGAATACTATTTTGCACTATCACTATAGTGTTGGTGGGCACTATCAGATGGGGAGTCTAATGTGCTGATTGCTGCTAACAGCCAGGGTACAATTAAGGTGCTAGAATTGGTGTGAAGGGATTCCTGAAGTCAAATCGTGTTTGATCCTCCCGAAAACCATCTGCAGCTGATGATGAGAAAGAAAAAAATGGCATGTGATGTGGCTAAAGTTTTCCTGCCTGGCCCACGGTCAGGATAAATCTCTTTCGCCTGCTAGTCCCACAGCCGCTCAGACCCAACCAAGTAAACACAGAGACTTATATTGCTTACAAACTGTATGGCCGTGGCAGGCTTCTTGCTAACTGTCCTTATATCTTATATCAATCCATTTCTATAAATCTATACCTTGCCACATGGCTCGTGGCTTACCGGCATCTTTACAAGCTGCTTGTCCTGGTGGCGGCTGGCAGGTGGAGGCTGGCAGCCTCCCTCTGCCTTCCTGTTCTTTTTATTCTCTCTGTTAGTCCCGCCTACACTTCCTGCCTAGCCATAGGCCAATCAGTGTTTTATTAGCAACACATTTGCCATACAGAACATCCCACAGCAATGTGATGTCTCTCCAAAGTCAGCCTGGGTTTTGGATTTGTTCTGAGTACCTTCTTTCCTCCTTTTACACCACTGAGACATTGGGAATGCTCAGAGAATTCTCCGCCATCAGTGTAACCATGAACTTCGCTGTTGGTAGTGTGGCTAATTTTTGTGATAGGGAAACAAATTCTTTTAAATAAAAATAAATAAAAAATAATAAAAGTTTATTGAGCCACAGCTGAGCTGGGAATGCAAAAAAAAAAAAATGCTGGCAGTATTTTTGATATTTGAAGTAAGTCCAAGCTAATCCCAGTATTTAAGGCTTATAAGAAGATAAAAATTAAATAATTTTACAAAATTAATTAGGATTTCAAGGCTCCTATGATAAGGAAAAGCATGATATATTTCCACACTTAGACAGCTGCACATATGGAGAATGTCTTGCATATAGGAGTTTCTTGAATGACATAAGTAGTTTAAACCATAGCTCTTACTTGTAAAGGATACATCTTAAGGGAAAAGGTAAAAAATTAACCCACAGTTTGTTATGAATGTAATTTATTAACTTATAGCATACCAACAGTGCCCCCCTTCTTGAAGATATACCTAGCTCTAGCTTGACCACAGTGCAAAAATTCACATAAGGGTAGCAGTGGAAACATGCCCATGCCTTTCATAAATTTCATTGAACCACCTTGCATGACCACCAAGGCTCATATATGGCTGCATCAATTGCCTCTGAGATAAAGGTGGGCAGCCCAGGCGCTCAGAGGTGGTTTGAAATCTAATTCTTTTCATCTGCGTGTGGTGTCACATACCTTTAATCCCAGAACTGGGAAGGCAAAGGCAGGCAGATTTTGGAATTCTGGGACAGCCAGAGCTACATAGAGATCCTGTATCAAAAATAAAGGAAGGAAGGAAGGACGGAGGGATGGAGGGAGGGAGGGAAGGAGAGAGAGAGAGAGAAAGAAATAGAAAGAAATCTAACCTCTTCCTTTTAATAAGATTAGTCATTGTGGATGAAAAGAGATACCTTTTTCTAATGATCCCACTAAATGGGGAAACCTTTGTTTAAACATACAAACAAGGATACTGTGAATGCTGGAAGAGACCCCCAAACTATTACTTTTCCTTATACTCAATCTCAGAATAACCACCACATTAGGAATGAAATGTTTCAAATTTCTCCTTTTTTTTTAGTGTGTGTGTGTGTATGTGTGTGTGTGTGTAACAGCTCTAAATAAATCTAGATAAAATAAAATCTAGATAAATCTAGATAAAAGAGAACATTACTTTTACACAAATAAGCACTCATCAGCTTCATTTTGAAAGTTATCTGTCCCATCATTGGATTCCTATATCATCCCAATTATTAGCTAACAATCAAAAATAAACAAATAGATAGATAGACAGCCCACTTCTCTAAATAGAAACAAAATACAGTCCTTCAAGAAGGCCTGATACAATATTTCCCCATCTCCTTTAAGGACAGCTAAACTTCCATTGGTCTCTGTGAGCTGTAAAAAGCTGATCATCCTCTGTTACAGCAGAGCAACATCCAAAGATTGTAGCAAAACAAGATTGTATAGAGAATCCGCTGTCAATTCTAGCAGGCAGGACATTTAGGAGAGGAATACCAGATAAAATTATCATAGATAGCCACCACTACTCTCATCTGCCTTCAGTAACCATAACAATAACATCTGAAATCTTTTCTTCCGGATGCATCCATAAACAATTAGCATCTCTTTGTTAAACTCTAATTGATCTTTCTACACAGCTGTGCCACTGTACAGCTTAAGAAAGAGGGCTCAATTGTTAAGACAGTTATTAATAATGCCATAACAAACTACAAGGGCCTAGGGAGTTCAAGAAAAGCAGGTCACCCGACATCCTTTCAGAAAATCAAACCATGGACAGTATCTTAAATGCATGCTTTAGATGGCCGTTTCTCTTAAATATAAATCCACGGTGGGAGGCACAGGAATGCAGAGCTTAAGAACACAGCCTCTCCAACCAGACTGTATGCATTTGAACCAGGTCCACCACTGACAAAACCATGTGAATGGGATATATCATTCTGGTCTCTGGGCCCCAGTATGCACAGCTATGAAACAGGGCTTGTACTCACTTATGCCAAGTTTAAAAACTTTAAAGATCTTAGAGGAGTGCCTTGAGTATAATAAATACTTACTACATTACATAAAGAATGAATATTATTTTATTTATTGTTGTTTACTTTCCTCTTAGCAGAATGGTCAGGTTGGATTGGGCTGGCTTATCAACTGTTCACCTTACACCTGTGGTCTAACCACATCTTCAATAACAGCAGTGCTGAACAGCAGTAGACAGGCAGCATACACACAGCAGTGCTGAACAGCTGTGGTCATGCAGCACACACTACCCATTGGCGCCTCAGTAGCATCATGACTAACAAAGAAAAGACCAGAGCGCTGCAGATATGTATCCAAAGACCCAAGTCATTTCTAAACCTTAGAGTTTTTCACCCTTCAAAGTGACACAATGTGGGATGACAACTTTCCCAGCCCTTTCTACTTGAGAAACTCCAAAATCTGTTTGTCCCAGAAAGATCTTGACATGTTAGAGGATTTGAGCTTCAGGAAATGAAATGTTCTATAGTAGAGGATTGAGACATCCACAAATCTGACATGAAATCACTTCGCAGAGTACAGAAGCAAATCCTCTCTAACAAAAGCCTAAGATGGGATACATCTAAGATGTGGTCTCCATCTGTGTGCCCCAGCAATGATACAGTTTACCTGGCAAACGTAGTGACCAAGAAGCTGGTCTTCACACTGAATCATTTAAGCCACATTTGCCTGGGTTGAATCTCTGATCAACAATAGATTAAAGATGAACTCATTTCATTTTTCACAAAGGGCTGTAAGCTCTGCCTTACTCCGTGTTCACCTGCCATCCACAGCGGTTTGTCACATCTGTCCTCAGGCCTGTCCTCTCATGATTATGAGGGAGCCGCCTCTGTCAAATCATAAACTCACATACCACATTCTCAAGGAGGAAGGAATGGAGTCAATGAATTCTTTCCATCTCTGCTTATCCTTTCCAGAAGCACCCTCCACTTCAACCCAGAAGACTTGATTTTCTATCTCATTTTCTAAAATGTTATCACGTGACCAATCCTAACTATAAGAAACCATGTGACAGTATTCAGTATTTGCAGCCTTCGTTAGTGAGCGAACAAGGAGGAAACAGAAGGACCACGGAGTAGCCAACAAAACCTGCTCTGAAATCCTTCCCCAGATTTTCCATCTGGGAAACTCCTAATCATCCTTTCAGAAACAGTGCACCTGTCATTTCTTTGCAAACTCTGGACCCAGATCAAGGCAGAGTTGAGTTCCTTGGGGAACTGGTAGCAGTTTACATGTGTTGTACATCAATGTGCCCTGCTTGTGCTGTGTTTGTCACTAGCTAATCTAACATCACTTTCTTTCCTAGATAAATTTCTCCAATGGAGAGACTGCATTTTAACCACTACACACCAAATGTCTCTTGGCAAGTATGAGGATTAAACTATTCCTAGATGATCACACTTGTGCCTGTGCTACAGAAGGCAGAGCATAAAAGTCACCAGGTAATTCTATGAAAGAAATCAATGGGCAAACTGATTGTACTGATGGTCACCAGAGCAACTACTCTCTTTCCATTGGCTCTTGTCCAGAACAACAGACCAAATAAAGGAGGGACAAAAACACTGAGGAACAGGGATCTTTAAGATGACAATGTGGACTACATGCCATCATTGTCTGGGTTCACAATACAAACTTCTCTTCCTGGTACTTTAGAGAAGAAATTATTAAGCCTTCTCAGAGCCTTAAAAGTAATAATAAAAATAATGACCAATCAGTGCTCATCCAGGGTGAGGACTGGAAATGTTCTCAAGCCTAGAATATTCTTTCCAAACATAGCTCAGAAGTTCTCTGAGACTACTAGAGTCACTTCAAAAGAACTTAGAATACTACTCACCAAGACTCTCTAACCAAAGACGAGACATGTTCAACATCATTAGTAAGTTGAAATATATGGATCACCAATGCCCATTGGGTTAGTTTTGATTTTGGTTTTCATTTTTTTTTTTTTTGAGACAGGGTCTCGTGTAGCTTGGCCTTGAGTTCCTCTTTCCCTAGTCCAAGTGATGAAATTATAAGCATACACACAATGCCCAGGCCTAATGATACTTCAAATTGGTCATCTTTACAGGATACTAGGGCATCTTTACGTTAAACAACTGATAGTACAATAGCATCATCACCCTGTACCCCTAATGAACCAATGACCTGAGCGTTGATGTTCAGTACCTGTTAATCAAGCTTGCTGGGCATTCTAGAAATAGTCTTTTCAAATTCTTATTCCCCCAGAGTAGTTGTCTTAATTACTGCTCTGTTGCTGTGAAAAGACGACATAACCTAGGCAACACTTAGAAAAGAAACCATTTAACTGGGGGCTTGCTCATAGTTTCAGCGGTTCAGTCGATAATCACCATGGTGGGAGCACGGCAGCATGCAGGACACTGGAGCAGCAACTGAGAACTACATCCTGATCTGTAGGCAGAGAAAGAGAGTGACTGCGCCTAGCACAGGCTTTTGAAACCTTAAAGCCCACCCCCACTGACACACTTCCTCCAACAAGACCATACCTCCTAATTCCTCTGAACTCTTCAAACAGTTCCACTCCCTAGTGACCAAGCATTCAAATATGGGGCCCTATGGGAGTCATTCCCATTAAAACCACTACATTCTACTTCCCAGTCACCAGGGGCTTGTAGCAGTATCATAATACTAAAAGGTTTTCAGTCCAACTTCAAAAGTCCCCATAGTCAATCACAATCTCAATACTGTTTAAAAGTCCAAAGTCTCTCCTGAGACTCATGGCAATCTGTAACACCCTATAAAATAAAAAAATAAAAAACTAGATCACATGCTTCCAACGTACAATGGCACAGAACATACACTACTGTATTAGTCAATGTTCTATTGCTGTGAAGAGACACCATGACCGTGGAAACTCTTATAAAAGAAAGCATTTAATTGAGGCTTGCTTGCATTCAGAGGTTTAGTTCATTATCTTTATGGTGGGGAGCATGGCAGCATGGTGGGATGCAGGAAGACATGGTGCTGGAGAAGTAGCTGAGAATTCTACTTCTAGATCCACAGGAATAAGGAGAGACACTGGGCCTGGTTTGAGCATTTGAAATATCAAAGTCCACCCCCAGTGACACACTTCCTCCAACGAGGACATACTTACTCCAACAAGGTCACCCCTCCTAATAATGCCACTCCCTGGTGACTAAGCATTCAAATCTATGAGCCTATGGGGGCCATTCTTATCCAAACCACCACAACTACCATTCCAAAATGGAGAAAAGGGAGCATAGTGAGGAAATACTAGACCAAAGCAAGACTAAAAACCAGCAGGGCAAACTCCAAATTCTGCATCTCCATGTCTGATGTTAAAGCACTCTCAGACCTCCAACTCCTCTCAGGTTTGTTGACTGCAACACACTTCTCTCTCTCAGGCTGGTTTCACACCCAGTCTTCAGCTTTCCTTTGCAAATATCCCATGACTCTGGCATCTTGAACATCTTGGGGTCTCCAACACAATCCTGAATTCACCTTTCAATTCTACACACAGTGGCCTCTCCAGGTATTCATAGAGGGGTTCCTTTGCTACACACCTGGCCTCAGCAGCTTTCCTTAGCCAAGAAGGGAGATTCCATAGCCCCTTTCTTGTATTCTTGACCCTAAAGTCAGAACCATGTGGCCAAAGCTATGAAGATCTGCTGCTTGCTGGGGCTGGAACATAGCCCCCTCTTTCATTTACATTTTCATCAGCTTTTTGTTTTTAATGGTATCCTTCACTGTAGCACGAATCTTTGGATGGTCTTATTAATAAAAACAAACCCAGTGCCAGGTATTGGAGTGAATGCTGGAAGATCAGAAAGACAGAACACAAGCCACAGCTAACCTCACCTGGCCAATTCCTCAGCTGATCCTGTTTCCTCAGACTGGAAGTCTCTGAGTCCTCATCCAAATGGATCTCAGATGAACTGCTGCTAAAAGCTAAAAGCTTAAAAAAGGCTCTAGTTCCTGGTCCTTACGCCTTATATACCTTTCTGCTTCCTGTCATCACTTCCTGGGATTAAAGGTGTGTGTCACCATGCCTGGCTGTTTCCAGTGTGACTTTGAACTCAGAGATCCAAATGACTCTCTGCCTCCAGAATGCTAGGATTAAAGGCATGTTCTACCACTGCCTAAACCGATGTTTAATATAGTGGCTGTTCTGTTTTCTGAACCCCAGATAAGTTTATTGGGGTGCACAAAATATCAACCACACTTCACTACTTAACCTTTTCTCTAATTCCTTCTTACAAGTTGGAAGTTTAACTGGGTGGAATAGTTCACTGAGGCCACCCCTCCCTCTAGGATCAGGCTTTTCTTTAAAGTTATCTCTTTGAGTGTAGTTCCATTACACTTCCTGGTGCTCCTTATCTCCTCAAACTATATGTGCATTCATATTTCACTTTGTTCAACTTGATCCTTTTCATTAAAGATCTGCATCAGAGTGGTTATTAATAACCACATGACAGAGTCAATACTAGGCTGTCTAGAAATCTTCTCTGCCAACAACACCATTAATCCAAAACTCTTCAATTTAGCTTCAGGCAGATTTTTAGAACAAGTGCAAAAAGCAGTAACATTTTTTTGCCCAAATTCACAAGAATGGTCTCTAGGCCACTTCCTAATATTCTTCCTCTGTGAAACCTCTTAAGCCAAGTCATTGTAATTTATATCACTCTCAGCACTACTGTCTTCCATGCTTATTCACTAGGAAAGCCCATTAAACCCTGCTTAAAGCATTCAACTGCTTTTCTGGTCCAAAGTCCCAAAGTCTTCCATACTCCTCCAATAAATACCATGATCAATCCTCTCACAGCAATACCCCAGTCCCTGGAACCAACTTCCAACTTGGTCACTATTCTATTGCTGTGAAGAAACACCATGACCAAGGTAACACTTATAAAAGAAAGCATTTAATTAGGGGTTTGCTCACAATTTCGGAGGTTTGGTCCATAATCATTACAGCAAGAGCATTGGCAGCATGCTTGGCACTGGAGCAGCAGCTGAGGATTACATCCTGATCTGTAGGCAGAAAGGAAGAGAGACTGGACTCAGCATAGGCTTTTGAAACCTTAAAACCCACCCCCAGTGACACACGTCCTCCAAAAAGGCCACACCTACTCCAACAAGGCCACACCTCCTAATCTTTCTAAACATTTCAAACAGTTCCACTCCCTAGTGACCAAGAATTCAAATATATGAACCTATGGAGTCATTTTTAGTCAAACCACCACAGCAGTCTTATCAAAAAAGAAAAGAAAATTGAACTTGAATCTAACTAAACCTCTATATTCAACTACAAAATTCATAAGAAATACAGAGAGGAAGACATACCTACCTTGGAGTCACACCAGCCAAGTATAGACAACAGGGTAGACTACACAGGTTCTTCAGCCAATTAACTACAGGAACAAACAGATGTGAAGAAAAATCTGTAATTATAAATTACTTGACATACATCTCTAATGTCAATGTATAGAATATGTATGGATCCTGAATTCGATAAAAAACCAAACTTTTTTACATAGGCTGTCATGCCAAGGTAGGTCTCAGATAAACTGTGATTTATGGGTCACAGAGTTGAATGGTCAATGCATTGAGATTTGTTGTAATGTCTCATCTACTTTAAGTATTCTAATTTTTCTACAATGAAACATCTTAATAATACTTTCCTAGTTTAAAATACTAATAAAGTAGGCCAATGGTGCATGTCTGTAATCCCCCAACACTTAGGTTGTTGAGGTTAGATGATTGCAAATATGAAGGCAGCCTGGGCTACATAGTGAGTTCAAGTTTCAGGTGAGCTATATTGTGAGACCCTAAAATAGATGATAGATAGATAGATAGATAGATAGATAGATAGATAGATAGATAGAT
>CABHPQ010166059.1:0-11989 GCA_902168405.1 Peromyscus aztecus
TTAGGATTCCTCAACCAAACTTCTTAACCTAGGTAGCTGTAGAAGGCTATTGATGAGTGATTGCCAACCTAGTGAATCTTCAGTGAAATAGTTAATCTAATTTAAATGACTTTTCCAAACTGGTTTTTCAGAAAATGCTTAAACTCAGCCTGTCTGATGTTTACTGAATACCCTGAAACCATCTTGTACTTACAATAGCAACCCCATGTTAGTCTCCAAAAAACAAGAAATTAGGGCCCTCGAGCAGGGATATGATTGACAGAGATGCCGCTGAAGGACGAAGTTGATGGGGACACGTGACCTAGAGATGACGCATTCTTCACAGAATTAGATAAAGATCGATTCAGATGGAGTGCCTCTGGCATTCTGGTAGATCTGATGACTTCAGTACATCTTTCCTATGGATAGTTCTTCATTTCCTACATAGAAATCAGTTTATGACTTTAGGATCGTTGTTCTGGGCTAGACGACACTAAGAGTTACTGTGGGCTGTGCAGCAGTCATGCAAGCTGGAATATTTCTTCCTCATTGTATTGACCAAGGTGTCCTGCTCTCTCTGCAAATTTATTGCCTGATACTACAGCCCAAGGAACTCTTCAGATGGCCACTAGCTCTCTGCAGGACTCAAATGCTTCCTTCCATCAGCTAGCTATATGTTCGCCAAGGATGCTTTGCTTCTGACACATTCATGACCATGATGCACTTAATGTACAGATAAACATTCCATAAGGATAAGGCAAATCATGAGGGGCATAGCATTCCTATGAAAAGTGGACTAAATGCTTTCAGAAGACTTGATAAGATGAACTGTCCGCAAACGCCACTGGACTTCGTGTGAACAAGACTACTATAAAGACCTGAAGAGAGGAGTTATTGTTTCGGCTCACTTTACATCTTCAGCACCTCATTCCACTTAAAAAGTCAAGCTGGAAATAGTGTGCAGTGTAGGGTGGGCTCACGCATGTGGGAAATCAACCTAGAACACTAATCACAAGGCCATGGCCCATGAAAACCAAAGGTCTTGGGCCTTCCATCACAAGGTTGGTCAAAGGATGCCATTTACATGCTTTAAATTCAGAGGAGGTTTAAAGCATATAGAGACTTTTTTTTTAAAATAATTTTCACTTTAACCAATCTTTTTGATAAACCAAGTAACAGGTAAAGAGGGCTTTAAGCGTTCATGTGGTTTGTCAAGGCTATCTCAGTTAGTCTTTTTGTTTGAAATACCTTCTCCCAGGCCAGGGTGTAGCTCAGGGGTACTGAGTGATTGCCTAGCACGCACAAGGCTCTGGATTCAATCTCTAACACAGGGGATGTGGAGGAGGAGGAGGAGGGAGAGGAGGAGGGACAGGAGGCAGAGGAGGAGAGAGAGGAGGAGGAGACTAAAAATGCTAGCACTGCTTTCTTCAGGTCTTAGGTATTTTCGTTTTGCTCTGGCTTTTCATTTTTGCTGGAATTCACAGATGTGGTCCTACACAGAGAGGCTCTGCTAGGAGCTCACGCATCCTATCAGATGCCCAGGCATCTCATTGTCTCCGCCCTCCTGAATCCAAACAGTGTCTGCCACACTGTGACGGAGTTAACTAGAAAGCATGGCTAAGATGAACAAATCCTAATGAAAAGGGAGAAAGAAAACGAGCACTATGGTCCCTTGTCTTGTTGCTACGGCAAGGTGTTTAACAGAAGCATCCTGGAAGGGCTGATTTTGGCTCACCGTTTAAGGGTACAGCCATGGCAGGAAGGCATCCCAGCAGCAAGGCAGGAGGCAGCTGATCACGTGACATCTGCAGGAAGGAAAAAAACATAAATGCTAGTCCTCTACTCACTTTCCCCTTTTTACTCAGTCCAGACTCCAACCCATAGGACGGTGCTGCCCACATTCAGGGTGGTCTTCCTTACCCTGTTAAATCCTTTCAGAAACAACTTCAGATGCCCCCAGAGATGTGTTTCCATGGTGATGCTAAATCCTAATAAGTTGACAGTGAAGATATACCATCCGTGTGCATGCATGTCCATGTGTGCAAGTGTGTGTATGCGTGTTTCATTATTTGTTTTTGCTTCTTACTTTTATCCAGAGTTTGCAGTTGTTATCTTAGAGAAGGCTGGTCTGCTAGCAACTTACCCCAAGTTGAAAATGAAGATTAATCATTTCAGTGCTTTAGAAGGCAAAGATCATAATCAGGAGGACTTCAGATCAAAACCAGCAAGTTCCTGTGATGGCCAGAGTTAGCAACAGAAAGGGCCACTTAGACACAGGCTCAGGGCAGTGGCATTCATGGGGTCCAGAAGCAACTGAGAGACTTTTCATTTATTCCGAGATGTAAATTTCTCCAAGGCCAACGTGGCCACAGATTCCACCACCAAAGTAGGTTTTCCTAACCTTCTCATCAGGTCTCAGCATGGCTGACTGCTGTGCCTGAAAAACCTGTTGATGTCATGTTAGAGACTAACAGTTACAATGACCAAAAGATGATAAATAGAGTCTCCCATAGACCAAGGTCACCCCCAGGGAGGGGCTGCAGGGCGCAAGGGGCTGAACTTCCCATACTGACAGTCTGTGTCAATGGTGTGAAGAGCTTGCTAATGAAACACAGCCTGGCCTGCAGTGGGAGTCCCTGAGACTGGAAAGAGAACACAAGCCAAGCTCACAGACAAAGGTTAGGATGAGGTTCAGAGAAGTTAAAGGGTTGAGACCCAACAGGGAAAGAATATGGTAATAGCCCAAGGAAAACTCATGGGAAGTAGAGAGTTCTGATGGCATGGAATACAAGACCCACCAAACCTGGGAAAAGTCTAAAATAGATACTGATGATGAGAAGTGACTGACAATGGCAGCCTAAGTGTGCTAGTCTGGAACAATGACCCCACACATTCTCTGACGTCACAGGATGGAATCATTAAGACTGGGCAATGATTTCCAGGAGGCATTCCCTCAAGACTGGAAAAATTCTGGTCCCTTGTCTTGCCTTGTACTTTGCTGCACCTCCCCAGTGCTAGTGGCTTCCTGTTCAAGCTTACCACTTACCTGATCCACAGAGGCAATGTCACAGAGCAAGATATGAATACCCTGTTCACAAATTTTATCTTCCAGGACAGTGTTGCTCAGTGGCAGGGGGTTGGCTTATTGTGACAGTCTGAAAGAAAATGTCCCCCATAGGGAGTGACACTATTAGCAGATGTGACTTTGTTAGAGTAGGTATGACCTTGTTGGAAGAGGTACATCATTGTGGGTGTGGGCTTTGACGTCTCCTATGCTCAAGCTATGCCCAGTGTGGTAGACAGTTCTCTTCCTGTTGGCTACAGATCAAGATGTAGAACTCTCAGCTCCTTCTCCAGCACCGTGTCTGCCTGCAGCCACCATGTCCTGCCCTGATGATAATGGACTAAACCTCTTAAACTGTAAGCCAGCCTCAATTACATGTTTTTCTTTATAAGAGTAGCTGTGGTCATGGTGTCTCTTCACAGCAATAGAAACTCTAACTAAGATACCTATCATGCACAAAGGACCAGGTTCTATCCCCAGTGCCCACCAAAAGATTAGTAAGAATTACTTCCCACCTGTTATCATTTGTGTTCAATTCATCCCAGAGCTCCTGGGTCTATCAAAGATAATAACTTGCATTGGCCAACTCATTTACTTATTGTCTTCCCCCTGCCCCCTTGAATATGAGGTCCCAAGAGCATACCCTGTAGTATTTTGAAAGTGAAATGCCCCCAATAGGCTCATGTGTTTGAATACCTGGTCCCAAGCAGGGGGCACTGTTTGGAGAGAATGTTAAACATTTGGGAGATGGAGCATCAACCAAGGAAGTGGGTCCCTAAGGGTGGTTTTATAAAACCTTGAGGTTTTATTATTGAGGCCCACTTCCTGCTTAGTCTCTGCTATGAGAGTCTATACTATAGAATCTATAGATGCAATGTGACAAGCCACCTCATGCTCCTGCCTACATGCTTTTCAAACAATGATGTCTTGTATCCCTTTGAACTGTAAGCCAAAGCAAGCCCTTTCTCCTTTAAGTTGGGTCTTGCCAAACATATGGTCACAGCAATGAGAAAAGTAACTAATCCAGGGCCTCATATGAGATATTCACCTTTGCAACATCTATGCCAAGGGCACCACCTGCCTTATAACAATTAGAAAATACTTGCTGGAATGACACTTGAAGAAACAAACCCGGCCCTAGTGCACAGTTGATGAAAGGAGACACGAAATAACAAAGTGACATAGTGACTTGCTTGTGCTGCATAGATGGAGGTTGAACTTGGCCAGAACCCATTCTCATCTCCTCACGGAGAGTCATTAGAAGCTTCCAGCGCCAGGCATATTGGTTCATGTCTCCAATTCCAGCACTTGGAAGTCAAAGGCCAGAGGTCAGCTACATGTGGATGTAGCTTTTTGTCTTAGTTGGGATTTCTATTGCTGCCAAAAGACACCATGACCATGGCTATTCTTATAAAGGAAAACATGTAATTGGGGCTGGCTTACAGTTTAAGAGGTTTAGTCCATTATCATCAGGGCAGGACATGGCAGCAGGCAGGCAGACATGGTGCTGGAGAAGGAGCGGAGGAGTTCTGCATCTTGATCTGTAGGCAACAGGAAGCGAACTGTCTACCACATTGGCTGTAGCTTGAGCATAAGAGACCTCAAAGTCCACCCCCACAATGACACACTTCCTCCAACAAGACCACATTTACTCCAACAAAGCCACATCTCCCAATCATGTCTCTCCCTTTGGAGGCCATTTTCTTTCAAATCACCACAAACTCAGTGGTATAACCCTTGCCCAGGGCCTTGGGTTTAATCATTAGCACTACAAAAAATGTCCCCTCTCCTGGTCAATTGTGGAAGCATACTCTCCACCCGACCAACATTTCACATGCCTTTCCTGCCTTTATTTCCTTCCTCAGTATTTACCACACCTAATATATCCCATCTACTTATATCTTACTATTTTTCATCCCTCCTGGTAGAATGTAGGCTATCTGAAGCAGAATACTTTGCCTCTCCAGCAGTGAGAATATTATTAATTGAGCACTAGTAATTAATATCAGGAGCTATTGTTAGAATGCTCATTTCATTCCTGGGAAAACTGAACTTACAGACATTAAGTGACTTATTTTAACCAGTAAGGTGCAGAGGTGGAACAAGTCAGGCCTGGCGACTAGGATATGTCTTTAACCACTCAACTGCAAAACTGCCTGTGGACGGAGAATCATTATGGGGGAGCTGGCAGAAGAGCCTGGAGCCAGGCAGCAAGCTCCTGACCTGAGTCCACATACAGCTCTCCTCTTCTGTGATTCTGCCCTTCCTACAGAGGAATCCAAGCGAGGCTGCAAATCAGTGTTGTGGAGATCAGGTGTGTAGAAAACAGCGCCCACAACCAGTATTCTCATCCTGTGGCCTCAACTAGCATTTCGCCTGGTCATGTGACAGCTCCGTCCACTGAGCAGGAAGGCCAGGAGGCATCCTGTTCTTATCTGGCCTGGGTTTGAACTCCAGAGCTCCACCTACTCTTGCTGAGGAAGTACCTCTTGACCTACACCCTGTCTGCAGGGAGGAGCTCACCATCTTTACTGTGAATGGCATTCCCAGAGCAGCTCATGCTGCAATTCAGGCCAGCCAAGTCCTGGAGAGCCTTTCTCACCAGGGGTCCAGCCTGCTGTCCTTGGTCCTCACTTCTACCTTCTCAGCACCTTTTCCAAGAGGCTTCCTCTCTTCCTTGGCTTCTCAGATTCAGGTACTGACAGCAAAGGAGACATTATATTTCGTGTGTCCTTACTCGGCGCCACATACACGTGTTGATCCTGTGGAAACAGTACCACACAGCACCCAGTACTGCTGCACAGAAGAACTGAGTCTCCAGAGAACGTTCTTAAAGGCACATAGAGAGGGGCCAGAACAAAGCTGCTGAGAGAACAAATTCAGTGTTATCTCCCCCCTCTCCTTGCTACTTACTGGGGTACCTTCAGCCTGTGGAAACTGTCCTTACAGGCTGGGGACCCCAGTCCTCCCCATTCCTTCCTCAACAGCCACTACCATAACTGATACACAATTATTACACCAAGCATCGTGAACAGAGCAGACGAGAATCCTGTCCTCACGCAGCGCGTGCACACAGAGGGACAAACGGTGAAACAGATGGGTGTACATTAGTCGTGATGAGTGATTTCAGGCTGGGCCCCGGGGGAGGGGGAGGCGTTGGCTGGACAGGGGGTATGGAGCTTTCCACAACTGACCAGAAAAGCCTTCATGTAAACAGCGATCTCAAGGTAGAGAGGATGGAGAACACTGCTGGTTCTAATCCAAGTTGAATCTCTTACCTGTGAGACAGGCAAGTCATTTGGTCACTTTGTGACTCTGTGTGCATTTCTATTAGGTGAACACTGGCAGTGGGGTTGGTTTTTTTCATTTGCTTTTCTAATTATTATGTTGGAAACACTCCTTTTGGTATAGATGTTTCAAAGGCTCATAGATGTCTCATGTGACATATAAGTACGGGACCTCCTATTCTTGTGAGGAAGACAGACAATAATAGATGACTGGGTCAATATTATTATCTTTGATAGACCCAGGAGCTCTGACATGAACTGAGTACATAAAATGCCTAAGATCTTCCAATGGGCTGCTCGGGAACCCTCGTCCTCCATCTCTAGCCCCGTTGCCCACCTGCCTTTGATACCTCCTCTAGGCCGGGAGCTCCTCAGAGCCAGAGAAAACAGTAGCTACATTCCTACCCCAGGAGAGAGCAGAGCCTCGGTCTTGGGGCTTCTCCAGAGGCATTGAAACTGAGAGTGAGAGCTGGTGAGCCCAGCCCACGGCTGCTGGCAGGTGCACAAGAGCTCTGTGGACACTCTGCTCCCAGGGAAGCAAGCTGTAGCTCGCAGGAGGCATTCCGCTTACACTTTCCACCCCTCCTATCTCTGCAAACACGTTATTAGCAGTTTTACATTTCCCCTTGAGGGAATCAGTGTTAATTCACCTTGGTGCCTCTCTGGCTCTGAGCCATCTAGTCCTGCTCACAGGGCCTTGACAAGAAGAACATGGGAAGAGGGGGCGGGGTGTGTGTGTGTGTGTGTGAGGAATAAATGGAGGAAGGCAAAGAAGGGAAGAGAGAAGGAAGAAGAGAATGGAGGGAGGCGGAGGGGAGGGGAGGGGAAGGGGAGGGGAGGGGAGGGAAAGAAAGGGAGAAAGGGAGGGAGGTGCTACCTTACACATTTGCTAAGAAACAGAAACCCACTGAAGGACCATGGGTGAGCTGTGGGTTCTCAGGTCTAGGTGCCCAAAGGCATCCAGTACATCCCCGGCAACTCTATTTCTCTTAGAAATTTGGGAGGGAGTACCTGAGTGCTCTCACGCAGTGATTCTCAACCTGTGGGTCCTGACCCCTTTCAGATCTCCTGCATAGCAGATATTTACATTATGATTCATAACAGTAGCAAAATTACAGCTATGAAGTAGCAATGGAAATAATTTTACGGCTGGAGGTCACCGCAACATGAGGAACTGTATTAAAGGTCGCAGCGTTAGGAAGGTTGAGAACCACGGGGCTAGTGTGCCAGGGAAAAGGAGTATCAGTTCCCTTCATCCTGTTCCCTGAGCTTTTCTTCTGCTATTTCTAGGTTAATGGAAGTCAAGGTTCAAGGAGTTTAAGATATATATGTCTGAAATGGAGACACATTCCTTAGCCTAGACAATGAGAGCACGCCTTGCTGATTGCACAGAACTCCCAATGGCCTGCCCCTTCACCGTAATTTGGCAGGGCGAGTTTCTTAATCACAACAGTAGCGGAGACCTACAGTAGAGATCTGTGCCTGTGTAAGCAACAGCTCTCAGATTGCATAACCTCATACCCACAGGCCAGACTGTAGCTGTTGGGTGGGTTAGCTTGCCTCATTCTGGAATTCAGGATTAGGAGGGCTTCTCATGCCAGCCTGTCTCCCAGTATCAGCTTTCTCAGTAGATCAGGGTGGTGTTGGCTTCCAGGTTGCTTTATTCTTTGGGCATATGTGTGTGCATGTGTGTGTGTATATACATACATATATATACGCATATAATATACATGTTCACATTTTCTCAAGGAAGAGGAATACTGGTTGGACTCTTGCACACCTCACAAGGGGCTCAGAGTGTGCCACTGCATGCAGCATCTACACACAGTGTTGGGTCCGTAGCATCTTCCTCATTGAGAAGTGACCGTGTGTACCTTGGCGACCTCCCTGGGCACAGAGTGGGGCAGGTGTTAGTGCTCCATAGAAAAAGATAAGTGACTCAGTAAAGTGCCTGCCATGCAGCACGAGGACCTGAGTTCAGACCCCTAGCACCCATGTAGAAAACCAGGTGTGGTGACACACATTTGTAACCCCGGCTCTGGGGTCGTGGTGACAGGTGGATTCTAAGATCTAGTCAAAATGGTGAACTCCAGATTCACTCAGAGACCTTGTCTCAGAAAGAAGGTGGAGAATGGTGAAGAAAACATCTGGCATTAACCTCTGGCCTATTTTCTTTCTCTCTCTCTCTCTCTCTCTCTCTCTCTCTCTCTCTCTCTCTCTCTCACACACACACACACACACACACACACAGTGAGAGACAGAGACAGAGACAGAGAGACAGAGACAGAGAAGGAACGGAAAGTGAGGTACATCAATCTTCAGTTACCCCTGAGATAAAAATCCAGAACCCTGGATTTAGGAAGAAGCCACCCACAGAATCCGCCACGTCTAGTCTATGTGGCAGAAGACAGACACGAGAACCCAACCTCCCTGCTGTCATCCTCTGACGGAGGGCAGAGCCTGGCACAGAGACTTCACCTAGCACGTGAGATGTCAGTAACAAAACCTGGGACAATTGCCAATTACCACACTCTCTGGTAACCACTGACTGGGTTCCAAACACTGGCCTAATACTCGTTATCCCATTCAGCCTCAACACATGAATCAAGTGTTACTATCTTCATTTTATAGATGCGGAGACTAAATCAGTCCGAGAAGAAAATGTCCCTGAGGGGAGGAGGGGGAGGGAGGGAAAGGAGAGAGAGAGGGAGAGAAAAAGAGAGCAAGAGAGAGAGAGAGAGAATATGGAGGGAAATATGGGAGGGAGATATAAGTAAACAACAGCAAAACCTGACATACCAGTCAATACTGTGAACTCTGGGGTAAAAATGAAACTATCAGGAGCTTAGACCTCTATAAGAGTTCTAGGAACCGGGCAGTGGTGGTGCACACCTTTAATCCCAGCACTCGGGAGGCAGAGCCAGGTGGATCTCTGTGAGTTCGAGGCCAGCCTGGTCTACAGAGCGAGATCCAGGACAGGCACCAAAACTACATAGAGAAACCCTATTTGGAAAAACAAAACAAAACAAAAAAACAAAACAAAAGCGTCCTAGGATCTACCACACGGTCAGCAAGTGGTAGCGACAATACCGTCTCCTTCGCTTGGTCCCAAGACTTCTGCGATGCCTCACAGTGGCAGAATCGCCAAATAAAACATTCTGCTCTAGAATGTCTGTTCTTATCATTTTAAAACTATCTTTCAGATCTATGTGGGAGGACAAGGTTTGTTTCCATGAGGTCTGAGCCCCACACGAGCGCCACTCCTGTCCGCTCTCCCTGTCTGCTGACGTCATTTCTTCATTTAATTAACATCTGTTGGATCGGCGCCTCCCTGAAATGGCGAGAATACTGCAGTGAGCCAGCGGAAAGAACACAAAAATCCTTTCCTGGTGGAATCTATATTCAGATGAATGACATCACGTGTCTTCCATGCTTTGGCGTTTGAGTCAATGTCTACCATCCCTTTCCCAAATCTGCACCCTCTGAAAATTTGATACCCGTCAGGGCTACCGTGGGAAGAGAAGGGAGAAGAACCTTAGTGTCACTGGTGACCCTCAAAGGCATTGCTGGAGTTCGAAGCTCTCCTCTCCACTGTGATACTGTCCCAAACAAGAAGGTAGATATGCGTAGTTGGTATAACAAAAGTTGTATTTTATTGTGCTGAGGGTCACCACACAAGGTTCACACTCTAAATTCCTAACTACGGTCCTCGAGGCTGCTCACTTGTGAGGTGTATCTTAGCTGAAGGTCAGGTTCAGTCTCTAACAGAAGTCTCTGATTCGAGGGTCAGGATCCTGGGGAGCTCCAGCCACAAGGCAGATCAAGGTGGTGTCTCCCCAGGTGTGCGGAGCAGAGCATTGCTCTTGGTCTCTGCTTACACACTGTCCAGTAGGCATCGTGGGGTTCTAGGACTGTGTCTGGTTATCTTGAGTGAGTAATGTCACTAGGTTCTGGTTATCGGGGGCAGCCTTGGTTGCAGTGGGGTTCCTGACTAAGTTGTTTTTACTTGTCTAAAAGGCATTTTCTTTCTTTCTTTTTTTTTTTAAACTGCTTATTATAGATCTGAATGTTTGTATCCAATTCCACTCAAGTTCTTATGCTAAAGTCCTCACCTTCAAAGTCATGGAATTAACAGGTGAAGACTTACAGGGAATAGGTCTCAAAGGCATAGCTTCCTTGGTGGGATTATGGCCCCTTCAGCATGTGAGAACTCAGTGAGAAGGTACCACTAATGGGCCCGAGAGTGGATCTCTACCAGATACAGATCTCTCTTCGTTTTGGTCTTCCTAGCTTCCAGAACTGTGAGAAAGGAGTTTTCCTTGTTTGTCAAGTTAAATCGCAGCCCAAGTGACAAGGACACTTTCTTCTTCTGCAGGCGTGGTCCTCCATGCTGCGGCTGTAGGAAGGCTACCTTGGTAGTTGTCTATGCCGAGGTGGAGTTCAGTGTCAAGAAACCCAACCGCCTTGTATGTAAATCGCATTCTCCATTATCAGGGTGACTGATAGAAAAAAAAGTGATCTGGTTCTCGACTGCTATTCTTTTGTCTGACTTCTCACTGGACTCAGACTTGATTACAGATGAGGAGGGCAATTTTCCAGACTTTTTCAAATGCTGAAGACGCTTAGTATTTGTAGCTACACTATGTAGTATATGTAGCTACACTATGTACACACAGCAGACAATACTCCATACTTGACTAATACGTAACTTTCTATCTGACATCACTCAAGGGCTGACTAATGTGCATTACAAAACAAAAGGTTAGAAAATCTCCCTCCTCTAGAGAACACTAACCGGGTTTGTTTATTGAGCCAGGCCCAGAAGTTAGAGCCCGGAAATCAAAGGTGTGTTTAACAACTTGCGTGGGCGTTTTTCTGTTGCCTGTTTACACTGAAATGATGAACATTACTCAAGAGTTAATGGTGGACATTAAATTGTAATTATCCATTAATTACAATGTACATGCATAAATACCGAGTTGTTTTGTGTGTGAACACACAGCCTGCATTCATTCTCAGTTCAAGCTTTGTCTTTAGTGAGTTCAAAGGGAACCAGCTCGGTTTCACTTTCTCTAACGCAGTAAGTGGTGATCCATTCAAATCTGAAAAAGACAAGGCATCTGATGTGGCACCTTGAGGATAGGATGGGGCGGCACTCTAGGAAGCTGTGGTTTATGTTAAAAAAATTAAAAGGAAATTTCCCCCAAATCGGTTAAGTTAGAAAGTTAGACAAGTTTGGGTGAGCTTCAAGATCTTGCTCTATCCATATTCTCACAAATCCCTAAGCTTCTTCATACTTGTGCTTTTTGCCAAGCCATGCAAGGTAAGATTTCTCCCAGACCAGCTGCCTTCATTAGTAGCTAAACGGAATGCTAAACAAGCTGCAATCTGTATGCTGTTTTAAGAAGAAATATAGTCTCTCTGTGATCATCAGGCTGGCCTAGAATTCCTGGAGGCAAGCAATTACCCTGCCTCAGCCTCCTGCGCAGCTGGGACCACAGGTGTGAGCCATGACTCCCTGCCTTGACCGTTTGATCAAACTTTATAGTTATGGAAATATTTGTGTATTTGTACTTTGGCAATAATTTCTTCCTTAATATCTCTCTCTCTTTCTCTCTCTCTCTCTCTCTCTCTCTCTCTCTCTCTCTCTCTCTCTCTC
>CABHPQ010166059.1:11999-47803 GCA_902168405.1 Peromyscus aztecus
CTCTCTCTCTCTCTCTCTCTCTCTCTCTCTCTCTCTCTCTCTCTCTCATCTATGTGTGGTGTGTGTGTGTGGTGTGTTCATGTGTGTCTTAGTCACTGTTCTATTGCTGTGAAGAGACACCATGACCAAGGCAGTTCTTATAAAAGAAAACATTTAATTCAGGGCATGCTTAAACTTTCCGAGGTTTAGTCCATTTCTATCACAGTGGGAAGCACGGCACCAAGCAGGCACCAGGCTGAGAGCTTACATTCTGATCTACAGACGGCAGGTGGGAAGGGGTAGGGGAGACTGGGCACGGTGTGTGTGGACTTTTGAAACCTCAAAGCTCACCCTCAGTGACACACCTCCACCAACAAAGCTACACCTCCTAATCCTTCCCAACAGTCCATCAACTGAGAACTAAGCGTGCAAATATACGAACCTAGTGGGACCATTTTCACTCAGACCACCACAATGTATGTGGGAATGGGCGTGTGTGTGTACCACAGGAGGCTGTGGAGGTTGGAGGACAATGTCAGGTGTTTTTCGCCTTGTTTGTGATAGGAGCTCTGTTGTTGACTGCTGTGTACACCAGGCTTTCTCATAAGTCTCCAGGGATTCTCCCTCTGACTCCCATCATGCCGTCGGACTGCTGGGATTGCAACCAAGCACTACCACATCCAGGTTTCAGTGGGTTCTTGGGATCCAAACTCAGGTCCTCAGGTTTCCATGGCAAGCGCTTAACCCACTGAGTCATCTCCCAGCCCACCTAGTCATTTATTAAATTTTGGCTTAAGAGGATAAAATACCCCATTTAGTCATTTTTTCCCCCAAAATTAGGCAGCCTCTGGTTATGTAATTTACAGGTTTCCAGCTTTCTTATGTGTCCGACAAGTCTTCTCATGACTGGCACCTCTGACTCTTTCTCCATCTGCCCACCCTGTGATCCTATTCTCCTAGAGTCCTCTTCCACTAAAGGGGTGGTTATCACCCTCTTAGTACTGTGACCCCTTAATACATTTCCTCATGTTGTGATGACCCCCCAACTATAAAATTGTTTTGTTGCTTCTTCATGACTGTAATTTTGCTACTGTTATGAATCATAATGTGAATATCTGATATGCAGAATATCTTATATGTGACCCAAAGGAGTCATGACTCATACAACGAGAACCGCTGCTCTCTATAGCCTTTGACCTCTCCAGCATGCTTTCTTCAGCCTAAATTACTTGGACAGACCTACCTACTATTCCAGTGTTGATGCCCTCTAGGCAGTTCTTGCTGATCCAACTTTTTCTAGAAAATTCTACATTATTTCAATCCAGTGGAAGTAATAGTAATCCCCTGCCCCTCTGTGGTGGTTTGAAAGAAAATGGCCCCCAAAGAGAGTGGCACCATTAGGAGGTGTGGCTGTGTCAGAGTACGCCTTTTTGGAGGAAGTGTGTCACTGTCAGGGAGGGCTTTAGGTCTTTTGCTTAAGCTTCTCTCAGTGTCACAATTTCTGTCCTGTTGCCTGCAAGATGTAGAATTCTCAGCTACTACCCCAGCAACATGTCTGCCTGCATGCCTCCATGCTCCCCTCCATGATGATAATGGACTAAACCTCTGAAACCATAAGTGAGTCACCCCAAATAAATATTTTACTTAATTAGAGTTGCCATGGTCATGGTGTCTCTTCACAGCCATAGAAACCCTAACTAAAACACCACACACACACACACACACACACACACAGAGAGAGAGAGAGAGAGAGAGAGAGAGAGAGAGAGAAACAACAAAAAAAACCAAAATTAACAAAAAATCAAAAACCAAACCAATCAAATATTTTTTTAAAAGCCACTTCTCTGTGGGTTCACTTTGTTCCTCAGACCTTGTTGGACTCCCTGATACATCATAGAAACTAGATTTGGAGAGATCCTACAAGAAAGATGTGAACACTCTCCTAACCCTGAAGGAGAGTTTAGCATGTAGGTGAGGATTACTAGTGTCTGGGAACTTTGCTACCATTTCTCTTCCTCTGCTCATGGCAGACATTAATAATCAATGACAGATTCAAAATCACAGTCTCTTTCAAAGCACTGCTTAAATAACTTCTGTGAGATGAAATGGATTTATCATTCTCAAAGTCAGGTCTAAAAAGAAGGTAGGAATAGAGTGGGAAGAAATTATGACTTATCTTTGATAGACTCTTAGTGGCAAACTTTTATTAAAGTAGGCCTCTTGAGTGGAGACTGACATTGAAGCATTACTCTAGCAACTTCCCTCACACCAGGCACCATGCATTCCACCAAAGGTTTCACACGGTATCTTGGAGACTCCTCACAACAGCCCTCCTGGGTCAGGACTGTGACTTTTCTTGGGTTGGAGAAAGACGCAAGCTGAGTGGGACTAGAAATGCTATCTGAAGTCTCATAGCCAGTGAGAGAGTATGCAGATTCAAAGTCAAATAAATACCAACTCAAGCTTCTTTTTCTTACCCTAGAAAACCATTGAGCATATGTGTAGATATGTTCTACTGTTCTACTCTTCTTCATGCTTCTCCTTAGATCAATACCACACACTGGATTGCCAGAGTTCTGTTATCAGTTTTCCCCTCCCTTTGTGTTGTCTTTTGTTATTGTTGTTTGTTTGTTTGTTTTTAATACATCCCAACCACAGTTTCCCCCCTCTCCACTCCTCCCAGATGTGATGGGCGATCTGGCTGCAACATCAGTCACCCCATTGATCACCAGCATGATTCAGCTGACCCGGCTGACTAGGTAGGTGACCCCTTCGTCCCTCACAGCTCCTTGTGCATCCCTCCAGAAGCTGCATGCTCGCTCCGTCCAGTCTTTGGTCAAGGGTATATGAGTAGTTGGGCTCCCCTGCTAGACCCTCCAACCCTGCTCACAAGGTCCCTTTGTTGTCGGGTTTCTATTGACATAGTGTGAGTCTTCTACTACTGTTCTTTCTTAAGATTATTTCAGATTATTGTATTATTTCCATGGGGCTTTTATTGCCACCTTCAGCAGAAACAGTCCATTGGAATTTTGATAGGAGGGCTATTGAATCGAGAAGCCACCACAGAGAGTGTCTTTATCTTAACAGTTTTGAGTCTTCTGACCTCTGGACCGGAAATGTGCCTCCATTTATTTAGTTCTTCTTTCTTTTATTTCATCAGTATTTTACAGTTTTCAGCATATAAATCTCTGCTGTGGATTAGTCAGGAACTGTTCCCCAAAGACCTACGTGTCAAAGAAGCCTGTGGTGCTTCTGGGAGAAACTTCAGGGGACTAGAGGCATCCGCAGGAGATTCAAAACTGAAGTATGAACCACTGGGACATTTTAAGAATTCATACATTTATTTTTTTGTCCAGAAGATGTCCTTTTCGATCTTTACTAACCCTCTCCGTCCTGGCACAGCCACCTGGACAGACCCTGCAGCTAGAGGGTGGTGTCCTGGGGCTGGAGGCCAGCATTGGGCTCTTATTCTTCCAGTCCCTTCAGCTATTCAGGAGGCTCTGTGCGGTTAAGGACTGTGTTCCCTCAAAGAAGAGGGTGATGGGAATTTTGTACCTGAACTCCAAGTTATCATGAACTTTCTTGAACTACCCATAGTTTCACCATTTGCCTTATGGGAAAAGTTCTGAGTAGCTCTGGGAAACCTACAGATGAGTTCCACATTTTTCTTTTGCAAGAAAGAAGTGTTTTGTATTTTCAGACCTTTACCATGATGACAAATGTTACCAAGTAGGTGTTTTTGAACAAATAAACGCACTTCATCTGTCCCCTCAAGGTAAAGGCGACATTTTGACACATAAGAAAGTCTTTCTAAAGAAACTTGTACATAAAGAACATTTTGGAAATCGTTGAATTTTTCATCTGTTGGGACAAACAATACACGCATGACACATGTCACAGAGTTGGAGACATAATTTCCTGACCTGTTTAAAGATTTTTCCAAGCAATTGAAGTACGCTTTGAATGCATTTGTTAAAAATACCAGCATTATGAGAACAGTTGATGATTACTTTAGTAAGAACAGTGGATAGACAGCAGAAGAGACAAAAATTGCCTAGCCAAATGTCAACAAAATTTGCATAATTTGCAAATAAGGCTGAGAACCAAAAGATCATGATTTACAAATTCCAGTGGTGGTATCTTTTCTTTTCATCCCCCAGTGCCTTGACAAGCTAAACTTAGTTCTGTCTTGAAAAACCAAGTTTGGTTTGCTTGAAACCAGCTAGAACCAGCTTGTCAAGTTACCTATGTCATAATAGATTCAATGGGGTTGCACCGAATTGCTCCTCTTGCAAGAATGGGAAAATATTGTTTGCATTGTGAGAGAATATAATTACAACCAGATTAAGAATGTTATTTTGTCTTTACCTCATTTAAAAATATCCTTTTGTTGTCACTTTTATTATACAGAGTATGCTGGCAGAAGAGCCCACGTGTGCCATTTGTAAAGTGATATGCATATATTGGGCCACACTTTTATTTTATATTATTTCTTTTATTAAAGATACACACCACTAAACCTACTTTTTGGAGTGCTTTCCTCTGCTCCTGGGAGTTTTAAGGACTGCAGTCATTGGGAAGGATTTTTAGACCCCAAACAGCAGCAGGGAACCCAGAGGCCTTATATATTTACATATATTAAGGCTAATTACCTTATGTAAACTGAATCTGGTTATATTTAGCTATCGGATTAGAAGCCACTGCTAAGTGTATCCTTTGTTCCAAGCCACCCCTATCTGCCACCATTTCAGAGCTAGATTTGAGGAGGAAATGATGGGGGTGGCGCTGTTTCCCTGGGGACTACAGATACCTGAATGCTTGCGGTGACCTTACCTCTTCGCTGTCCCAGCCTCTCTCAGCAAGTCTCCAGGAGGGCTTTGACTGCCCTGCTCGCCTCTTCCATTTATACAGGTAATCTCAAAGTGCCAAGGGAAGAATCCTCACCAACAGCTAAAGTGATTTCTCCCTAATTTTTTATACATTAAGGGAGAATTTCATTTGGAAGCTTGAATATTATATGGAAGTTCTAGAACATGAGAGGTCAATCAGTCAGGGGCTCCCTACTATAACAAAATACCCAAGACAATCCACTTAAAAAGAGGAAACGTATTTTGTCTCCCAGTTTCTGAGATTTTGGTCCTGATTAATTGATCTCCTCACTTTGGGGCTGTTGTGAGGTTGAATATTCTAGCAGGAGCTCTTACTGAAAGCATTTACCCCAGGAAGAGGGTAAGAAAGAAAAAAGATGGAAGGGAGCATAGTTTCCAGTGCTGGCCAATGTCCCCACATCTTCCACTGGGCCCCCCTCTCAACCTCCCACCACCTCCCAATCTCCCCAGGCAGAGGAGTAAGTCTTTACCGTGGGGCTCGGGGCGGGGGCTTCAACATTCGTTTACAGCACTGTCCATTCTGAGGGTTTCCGAATACTCAGGACCCCTCAGAGGTGGAGGTGACCCTGCAATCTTTAGTCCCCCCCCGCCCCCCGCTGATAATGAGCTATGTTTGATAGGACCCCTTCTCACATTGCAGGCACACCTACCCAATACCCACCCCCTTTTAACACCCACCGTCCTCACCACTGTGAAGTTCTTCCTCCGTACTCTAACTCCTGCCCTCAGGAGAAGATGAGATACCTTGTGATACAGGCAGGTGATGTCAAAGCTCTAAATACTTTTCATCTTTTAGGGCGGAGGGTATGGCTCAAGGTAGCGCCTGACATCATCAGCAAGGCACTAGATACCCCAACATTTCAAAAATAAAGAAACAGATGCGAGTAAATTTAGCCAAGTTAAGCTTGCAAAGAACAAACCAATCTAATCTGAGGAGCTAGGAAACAGAAGAATGCTTACCCACCTCTGGGGGTGGAATGTTTCTGACTCGATTTGGAGCATTATGGCACAGGTGTATTTATGTCACGAGCTAAACTCTTAAGATTGGCCTACGACACAGCATGAAATCATGACAACTTGAAAGAGCAGTGAAGACACAGGGGTGCTCTTCAGGGTTGAGTAGTGAATTTCTGAGAAGGTGCTTAGATGAAGAGGGTGCCAAGGTCACATGGGCTGAAGCCCCTCATGTCCATCTGTACCCATCCTCTGACCAGGCTTGCCAAACTCTATGGAAATCACCAGGTAGGCTGAGCCAGGACAGCCATGAGCAATTCATCTTAAATGCCATGGCATGTCAATTACAAAGCCAAACAGCTAAAACACATCATCTCCTTTACCCATACTAAGCCAGTGGTGTGGGCTGTTATTCCAGGGTTCAGACAAGGGCCCTGGACCCCTGAGGCTGGCCGGGTGGTCCAGGCACACATGGCTTATCGTGGACCAAGTCGGTGATCTCTTCACAGTGCCACTGTGTTGGCCTGTCTATGAGAATTTCCCATGAACAATACCCCCACCCTCAATATGACTCTTCCTTGGTAAGGTTGGTTCTTTCCTTACACTAGTTTGTGACAATGGAACAGTGACATTGATTGACAGGATGTTTCTTTGGAGCATTACAAAAGAGCATCATGTTCTGAACACTTGGCCCTTCTTCTCCTCACTAGTAAGAAAGGATGGAATAAGGAAAGGTTTTAGTGCCTGAGAAAGGAGCGTTTCTGTACCCAGTGCTTCCTTCTGCATCTCCACAGTGCCCAGCATTCCTTTGGAATTCACACAGCACCCCTGACCCTCTGGAGCAGTGGTTCTCAACCTTCCTAATGCCGTGACCCCTGGTGACCCCTAACCACAAAATTATTTTTGTTGCTACTTCATAACTGCAATTTTGCTACTATTATGAATTATAATGTAAATATCTGATATGCAGATGGTCTTAGGCAACCCCTGTGAAAGAACCCTTTGATCCCTTAGGGGTGGTGACCCACAGGTTTGAGAATCACTGCCCTGGAGGATGTACTGACCCTAAAGGCATGAGTGACCAGAGAAGAATTCCCACCTTCCTCCTATGGTACTCCAGGCAGTCACCTTCCCAAACGCCTGTCCTTCTGCTGTGTCTGGAGTCCTTCCGCAACTTCAGTAGCAGCCATCTAGGTTCCTCAGGAACTGAATGGGATTGTTCCCATCCTCAAGAGCTGAGAGCATAGTAACTCGTTCCCTATACCATGTGCTTATGACATCTCTGAGTCTGTTTCACATCCTGTTTACTGACTGAGAGTCTTGAATGCTTAAGCAATTTACCCCTCCAAGCCTTCTTTTCATCAACTGTAAAAAAAATCAACATGCATATTACCAAAGAGATATAGAACAACAATAACAATGGTCCTATCTATCTATCTACCATCTATCTATCTATCTATCTATCTATCTATCTATCTATCTATCTTTGTATCTATCTATTTATTTGGTGCTGGGAATCAAACTCAGGGCCTTCTGCACACTAAGCAAGTTCTCTCTCTCACTGAACTAGTCTCACCCCCTAACAGCAACAGTAATAAGTAGGTCTGTTTCATATACTGGTCCTGATGAGCACGTTTCATAGCTGGACACGATTTAATTCGTACAAACTGAAAACCATTGTTATTTCCCATATGCAGACTAATAACCTGGGACACATACATTTCAGAGTCAAGATTTTAATTGGCTTTCCCTAATCCAGAGCCTAAATTCCTAGCTTCCTGGATCTTCTAATCCCACTTCAAAAACGTTGCTGCGAGGTGTTTAGAATCTTTGTGACAGCAGTTTGTAAACAAAATGACAAAACCCAAATATTTATACCATTATCCTTATTCTAACCACAGGAAAAGAGAATTGGAAACACCACGCACATAGTCCAGGCCTTTGAGAAATGTGTAGCTTTGAGAATTAGATGAGAAAACTCCCCCACAATAATGTAAATAATGTAAAAACCGACCCCAGTGAACACAGCAAGCTCAGGGTAGAGAAGAAATATTGTGTGCTCAGGAGCTCTTGGACTTTGCAGAATGCCAAGCATCATAGCAGACCTCACACAACTGATCTCACACTGCTAGCCTTCTCACTAAAGGGTGGCAGAAGCATTTCAGGGGAAGGGGGCACCATTTCGGGATGACCTGAGGTTGGAGTTAGGGGTGCGTGTTGTCTGGGCAAGTGAGAGCGCAAGCCTAAGAGACAACAGAGCCCGGAGCCCGGGAGCCGGGAGCTACTTGCCAGGGAAAGGAAGCTGCATTATCCAGGTCCCTAATTGGATTTGCAACACTATAATGAACCACTGTGGGTGTCGGAACAAGAGACGTGATAGGATTCAAAATACATCAAAGGAAGAAAGCCCAGAAGGACTGGTGGAGAAAACAGCCCGAGGCAAGGGGTTCACTTGCTTAGTTCAGGGACAAGATGAACATATGAATCTGTGGTGATTTGGGGGAACTGTTAAAAAGCAGGAACCTGGCCCCTTAAAGCCTGGGCAGTGCCCACAGTATCTAGAACTTCATAAGTGTATATAATATTTGATGCCTAGCTGAGTTTAGGGGAGACAGAATAGATATAGACTGCTTGCGATGCTGGGGATTGAACTCAGGGCTTTGTGCAATCTTGAGTTCAATCCCCAGCCCTTGCATAAATCTGAGTGGTGGTCCATGCCTGTAATCCCAGTGCTTGCTAGGAAGGGGCCAGAGGATCAGAAGGTCAAGGTCATTCTTAGCAACATAGTGAAAAAGTGAGTTTGAAACTAGCCTGGGCTACATAAGACCCTATCTTGATAGACAACAGAAATAAATACCAGACATGGAAGAAAAAGGTGCTGCAAGAACAGATTCCCAGGGCACTGACTGCTGCTGGAGATGGAGAACGCTGGAGGTAGTGTTCCTGGTTATGTGAAATCAAAGAAGAGCAGACATCCAACTCATTTGTTATCATGGGTGTATGTAGAGGTAGAACGCAGGTCCTTGTTTGGAAACAAGAAATGGCATTCCTGTTAGGATTCTGCTGAGCTCCAGCAGCATGACCACACATGCGCAGTTCAGGAGCTAGACAAGGGGTCTTGCATCATCAGTGTGCGCTGGTGATTACACATCCCGCGCGGTCTCACAATCTGCGCATGCGTGGCATAGCTCTGTAAGCCCACCTGCGCCTTACTCAGACGCCGTGACTCAGACCCCATCCTCTCTCTGAGTTCTGTTTCCTCTTCCTCCCACCATCTTTCTCTCTCTGCACATGCTCCTTCCCAGGCCTGGTTCCCTTGTTACCCCCTCTTCCCCCCTACACCCACTCCCCTTTTTCTCCTAATAAAGCTTTGATACTGATACTGGGTTCTGTCGTGAACGTGACCTTTCCGCACGGTAACCAGCGCCGGTAACCAGCGCTGCTTATCATTCTTACAGTTCCGAAGACATAAGATGTCAGAACCGGGATGCAGATTTGGAAACCTTTCGTGGACAAGTATGTGTAAGTTAGGGTTCTTATCGGCAAACAACAGAAATGCGTTCTGAGCTATCTCTCCAGCCCTGGCTCCTGCTCTGACTCAGCCATCCTGGTGCCACACAGAGCCCAGGAAAGGATCCCCAGAGGAAGGTTGATGAAGGCCCCATAGGAAGGAGTGCTGGAGGGTGGAAGCCACGGGGACCCACCCTAATGTAAGCTTTCATAAAGCCAGGGAGTTGGTTTTGTTATATCAAAAACCAGGTTCATTAAATTATTTGCTGTGGTAACCCTCCAGCTGACGGAGCTGAGCAAGTATCCAGAAGCCACATTCAGAAAATGCCTGGTGACAAACATGTGGTGCACAGACATGCATGCAGGCAAAACATCCACACACAGAGAATAAAATAAAACAAATGAAAGAGACACTTGCTGAGTGAGTAGTGCAGTTACAAGTGTGATATAATCTACAGAGAGACTCTGGGGGCTCACTCCTTACACGATGCAACACTTTGATTTTCATCTTTTTTCTCTTTGTCTGTCTGTCTTCCTCCCTCCCTTCCTTCCTTCCTTCCTTCCTTCCTTCCTTCCTTCCTTCCTCCCTCCCTTCCTTCCTTCCTTCCTTCCTTCCTTTCTTTTTTAAATAAGAACGGGTCTCATGTGACTCCAGGCTGAAGCTCGCTATGTGGCCAAGGTTGGCCTTGAACAATTGACCGACCCTCCTCCACCTCCTAAGAGCTGGGATTACGCGCACCATCCCACCCCACCGAACATGACATGATTTACTACTTTTTAAAGTTAACCAATAGGAGACTACGCCTTGTCAACATGTTTCAGCCAAACTTAGATTTTTTTTTTCTCTCTCCTCCCAAAAGGCTGCAAGGATATGGGATTCGGGAACACCATAAACAAAACCAAAAGCAGCCCGAGAGAAGCCACGGCCGTAAACATTCCAGTTAATATGCACCTGGGTATTCCGCCACGGTGGAACCTGGGCTTAATTTGTTGTAATATGATGAAGCTATTTAGCATTTCCTCCCCTTGCTCCTCCTTCTTCTTGTTAATTCTGAGTGGAGATAAATCTTGAACGCAGAATTGGAGGGCACAGCGGGGAGCCCTGCAAAGTCATTTGGGTTGTGGCTGCTACTATGCCCTTTGCTGCTACTGAGCAATTAAACTTGGGCAAAGAAAGAAAAAGTGTTGCCGACGTAATTCATGAACACTAAAGAGCTTGGCTCCGTGGAATAGTTAGCTTCTGATGAGGGGCGCCTTGGGCACCCACGGGTGTTCAAAAATGATCTCCATCGCCCCAGTAATTGTTCTGAATAGGAGGTGTGCCGGCAAAAAGACCAGCAGTCACGGTGGCCTGTCAAGTCCTTAACTTTTAGAGCATTCCAGAGGAGTAGGCAAGCTACCGAACTGTCACTTCTTAAGCCAGGAAACAAAGGGTCTTGGGAGTTGAACAATTTTCCTCGGGCAACTTGTCTAAGCTGGCGACAGAAGCTCGGGTTCTCCAGCTCTGAAAGCAAAATGACAGCCTCCTCCCCCTCCCCTGGTGGTGAGGGTTTGATTCCTGCTCTTTCCCCTGCTGTTAGTTTGATCTGCTATTATTATTTTGTTCTCTCCTCTTGACCCTCACGTGTCTTCCGACGGTCCACATTTCAGAGACTCCAAGACGCCACTGAGTAAACGATGAACTGCTTCATGTACAGCTAAACAGGAGAATGGCTGCCAATTAAACCACGGCATGACCTTGATCATGACTTAAGAGATGTTAACATATGTATGCTGGGGGGTGTCTTAGGAGCGCCCAAATGTAGTATATGGTTTGTCCAGATTCAGCACTCTTTTGGGGGGGATTTTTTTGTTTGTTGTTTGTTTGTTTGTTTGTTTTGAGACAGGCTTTCTCTGTGTAACAATCCTGTCTGTCCCAGAACTTGCTCTGCAGACCAGACTGGCCTCGAATTCAGAGATTCACCTGTCTCTGCCTCCCCAGTACTGGAATTAAAGGTGTGCACCACCACTGCCTGGCTCAGATTCGGGACTCTGATTTATCTTCCAAAACACCTTGTGGTCCCACTTTGAGCCACCAGCCAGTGTCTTTGGCTCCATTGGCTACAGGACATAAGAACATGATGCTTGAAGCCATCAAGCATCACATACGATTTCTGTGTTGGAGTGGGGGCAGGGGGGGGGGGAGAGAAGAGTGCTTCCTCTCTAGTGCTTAAGACAATGTGGGCTCTAGCATATGGGGAAGCCAGTGCCCCAGGCTTTTGGAGAAACCCAATTTGAGGGGAAAAGCCCAGTAAGAGCTGCAGAGGTAGAGAGAGAATGGCCTCAACAGGATTAAACTATTGCGTGTGTCCCCAAGGCCACATACAGTAGCACTCCATCTTGGCTATGCTGAGGGGTAGGTGTGCAAGACAGACTGAGAGAATCTTCGTTTTTGCAGACACCAAAAGAACAGCTAAGCCAGCAGGATCCCACCCTCTTTCTTCCAGGCTGGTTTACACACGTCACAGTGAAAAGTAAATAACAAACATCCTGGCCCTGCTTTGTGAGTTTAGCCAATGGTTTTCACTACCGAGGATGGTGAACGCACGCACATTTCTGCTCCACATTCCATTTACACCAAAGAAATAGAGTTATATTTTTTGACAAGAGATTTCATTGTTTTAAAGAAAGAGAAAATCAAAACACCCCTGGCAGAGGTGGGAGAGATGCTAAGATAAAAACATCTATTAAGACGACATGGGGACTGGAGCGTTGTCTCGGTAGTTAAGAGCACATACAGCTCTTACAGAGACAGTTCCTGGTTCCCACCATGGTGGCTCAAAACCTCTTGTAACACTAGCTCCCAGGGAATCTAACTCCCTTGTCTGGTCTCCACCAGCAACTGCACTCATGTGCACATCCATGTCCCCACCCCAAACCCAGACATACAAGCATACATACAAGTAGAAAAAAAAAAAGTCAAGTCACGAGCCAGCAAAATGGCTTAGCACATATGGCATTTGCTGCGCAAGCCTGATGACCTGCATTTGATCTCTGGAATCCACATAAAGGTGACAGATTGAGAACTGGCTCCATGGGGTTGTCTCCTGACCTCCACACACATGCCATGGCATGCATGTGCCCCCAACGGACCAAAGAGAAAGAAAACAAAAACAATGAAGAACAGGCAGAAAAGGTGGGTGGTACATCGGTGGAGAATGATTTGTGCAGCTTGAGGCCCTGGCCTCCTTTCCCAACCAGAACCAACAGGACTGGAACCCCGCAACAGCCTTAGCCCCCCTTGTACAGTCCTTTCTGTTGATGATACATCTCTTTCCCCTCCTGTGGAAAAGACAGAGAGAGACTGAAAATTAAGGACAGATTTCTTGAGAACTGAAGAAATTCAAAAGGGAGCGTCCAACACCCGGCGAAACCTAATGCTGCCCTCAGACTGTGAGCTGTCCCTATTTCCAAGGGTTTCCAATGGATGTTTTGCAAAACCTTTCCTGTATAAAACTTCACAAGTCATCAGGGAATTACACTAATCCACTTACCCCGTTTTAACTCTTCAAACATCCCCACAAGCCTCTGGCTTTTCTATTGCAGAAAACGGTAAGTGGAAAATTGCTTCTGAGGTTTCTTTTGTACAATAATAACCCTGGGCAGCACCCACCTTGCTGCGTCCTCATGTGCACCTTGTAAATCGATCCCACACTGCTTCCTTATTCAAAAGCCCAATCTCCTTGGAAACGAGAAAGAAAATGAATAGTTGGGAAAGCTTATTTTGCTAGCATCAAGATCAAAACCTTCATTACATAAATTTGTTTGTCCTTTGGTGACTTTTAGGCCAGAAATATTCATTATGAGTTGGTGTTGATCTCACATTTTGGCAATATTTTTTCATCTAGATGGATCCTAAAGTTGTAAAGTTGTCTAAGTCTCATTGATTAAAAAAAAAAAATTCACTTCCTCCCCTTACACCCAGGCATTTTATTACTTTTTGTGTGGCTGTGTGCAGAAACATTCCTTTATACTGTTTTCTGAAGGTTTATTAACTTTTTACATGGAGAAATGTTGAATGGAAGCAATATTACCTTATGGGTTTTTGATCAGAGCATTTCCCTCAAAGAATGTCTTTTGTGGGAAAACACTGAATGAGAGAAAAGTTGTGCCTCCCGCTGAGTAATCACTTAAGTATTGTGCTCACCTGGAGTCTGTTGGGAAATGCAGCGATGCCTCTTCTCTCTGGAGGAAGCAAGCTTGAAACACAGCCACAACGCAGCACAATGCCACCAGCTTTGGAAGCTGTCTGAAAAGTATTAATAATTCATCACTGAAAATGCTCCCTCACCGGCAGGAAGTCTTCAGGAGACTTCGGTGTGGGTCTGAGAACCTGCAGAGCGACCTCCCCTTCCTCAGACATTTGGTGTCACTGAAGCCCCCAGGAACCACTTCAGTCTCCCAGACTTCTGCCCATCCCATCTTGTAGGGATGAGGCTGGGCATGGGATCCTGGTACCAAAGGAGCCGGTGGCTGTTTTAATCCCCCCGCGCACCCTGAGTATTAGAAGTTCGTGACCTCCCCTTTTAGTGATTTCAGAAGCCTGGCCTCCTTCCATTCCCTTGTCTGGTATTCTGGGTTCTTGCTGGAACTCAAAACTCATTCACCCGACTCTTGTTCCTTACCATTGGGCCCCTCGCTGAATGACGGCCTCTCCATCACTGGTTCCTAGTCGCAAAACATCTCCTGATGTTACTGCACTTCCTCGAAAGTTAAAAGTTGAAGGGAAGGAAAAGTGTCTGTGTTTGAACTAGACTGAAAATTGTCAGATGGACGTCCGGAGCTTCCAGGGACCAAAATGATAACATTTTTCCTGAAAGCAATGTCAATATATGCAGAAGTAGAGCCAAGAGAAGACGCAGACCAAGCAAGTACTGCTTACATCATTTATCCCCTAATGTTTTCTTTGTTCTCTTGTGCATTATAGCATCCCCATCCAAGGCCAGATGTGTGTTCCCACTGTTCCTGTTCAGCATTGTCCTGGGTGGATCCTAACCAGGGCCAAAATGCAAAAAGCAAAAGGCATAGAGACAAGAAAGAAAATCAGACAGTTGCGTGTATTTGTAGGCAAGATGGTCTTTTATGTAGAAAATTCTAAGAGAACTACAAAAAAAAAGAAACAAACTCCACCCCATTACAATTAATACGTAAGTTTTAGCAAGGCTAAAGAATAAAAAACAAACAAACAAACATGCTGCAGTTTTCAGTTATGATTCTTTGTAGCAGGGATAAAAATATTATACATTACTAGGCATGGTGGTGCATGCCTTTGGTCGCAGCACTTAGGGGCAGAGGCAGGAGGATCTCTGTGAATTTGAGACTAGTCTAGTCTACATAGTGAGTTCCAAGCTAGCCAGAGCTACATACTGAGACCATCTCTCAAAAAAAAAAAATTATAAATTACGTTTCAATACACCCCAAAGTCAAAAGATATGCCATTATATACTCACTAGAATAACTGAAGTTAAGAAGACTGATGATGTAAACATTGATAAAGGTAAGTAGGAACTGCATGCCCCATACATTGTTGCTAGGAAGTCTGCCGCATGACACAGCATCTTCAAAAAGAGTTTGGGAACAGATGCCTACCATGTGACTTAGTGACTTCATCCCTAGGTCCCTGCTAAACAGAAATATAAGCATGCATGTCTCTACGAAGACTTAAACCCAAATATTCACTTTAGCTTTACAAATAAGCGGCCCAAACTGGAAATGGTCAAAATGCTCATCCCCACATGTGCAGGGACATTAATTGTGGCACGTCCGTATAATAGAATAGCATTCAGCAAGGAAAAGAAACAAGTGAGGCATGGCCTGTTATTGCATCTTAAGAACTTCAAGAAGCGACACACTATACAATTCTATTGCTGTACCTCCACATTGCCTTTGCATTGCGTATGTATCACTCATTTTCTAGTCCTATAAAGCAAATCAGTGGTGGCTAGGGCCTGTGAAAGAGATTAGCTGCTGACTCACGAGGCAAATTTTATAGTAATGAAAATATTCTGTGTTTATTTTGATGGTGATTACATGACTGTCACATTTGTCAAAACTCACTGAATTGTGCACTAAACTGAATTTTTTTTAAAATCATACGTAAAAGCTGCTTCTAAGAGGCAAGCGTGGCAGCATGCCGGCCTCTTGTGTCTGCATTGTGCGAAAGCGAGCGGGGTGCTCTGAGCCAGGAGGCAGCCGGCAGTAAATATTTTAGGCTTTGTGAGCCATACAATTTCTGTCAAAACAGCTCAGCACCAGAGCAGCCACAGACCACAGTAAACAAACACGAGTGGCCCTGTTCCAATGCTAACTTTAAAAAACAGTGAAATCTGAATTTCATAAAATGGCGACATCATGCGATATCATTCTTCTGCCCCTACCCCAACCCCCACCGCCCAGTCATTTAAAAACGTAAAAACCATTCTTAGCTAGCGGGCAATACAAAAGCAGATGGCACACCAGATTTAGCTCAAGGCTCCATTTTTTACCAGCCCCTGTTACCAATGCATGTTAGTAAAATACGACAATTACCACCATCACATCAAAGAGGTGATGGCGCAAGGGAAATTTCTAGCAATTCATTCATCTCCGCCGGCACAGTAGAGAGCCACACAGTGAATCAGGCTTCCCTGTTACTTGCTCTCCAATGGTGCGAATTTGCTCACCACACCAAAATTACTCTGGGGTTAGTGGGCTTTACAACTCGGGACCAAGGAAATGGAGTCAACTTCTCAGTTGAAAATTCCATATAAACTCACTTTCCTTGGCCAAAAGGTTTGAATGCCCCTAAGTGATTTTTAAAAGCTTAAGTGTATGCTGTGCCTGAATTCTATGACACCTCTACTATTTCCCCTTTTGACTAACTCACGAGTGACTTTGCACTGGTTACGTTCTCTGGAATGTTCTCCGGCACATCCTCATTTTCTATGGGTCTCTCTGTTGGCAAGCTTTTCTGACCACACCCGCTCTGGTAGTAAACACTTCTCCAGCCTTCCTACTCTGCACCCCCACCCCATACTTCTTACCATCAATTATACCATCGCTTCACTTCTTTGTGTGTATGGTTCTGTTTCTTCTTCGAAGTGTCCCAAAGGCAAAGGTTTTGCTCAATGTGTGACTCGCTGGATGAGTCACCTAGGAACGCAGAAGTCCGTCTTTTGTAGGCACATCACCCAGCAACTACCACATATGGAGAAAAGTGCTCCAGATCGTTAGCCTAGAACACCTGGGGTGCTGGGAGAGAGTGACAAGCCACCTCAGCCAGTTCAGAAGGCGAGCCCGTCATAGTATATGTATATGACGAGGTGCTGTGCATCCCTAACACAAAGATGTCCCCGTCAGGAAATAAAACTTGTAAGGCAGACTGCCACATTGGGAACTTGGAGTAACCATGCCTTCGGCTGACACCATAATGATCATTTCCTTTCTCTCCGTCTAACTTAAGTCAACTTGTAACATTTTTCTTACTAGGATGTATGTAAATAAGATGGCAGAATTTCAGCAGGAAAGTGTTTCTTGGATTTCAGAGAGGAAGGCCAAGGGATGAATGAGGAGTATGAGAATGCCCAGGAGGCAGGTCACGACTTCAGAGTCGCGGGTGCCCAAAAGACTTGACACATACAAATAAAGAGAGTGTATTTGCTTTCTTCAAATTGCGGAGTTAATTTGTACAAATCTGTACCTTCAAAGTTCCTGCCATTTAATGTTGACACTTCAGATCTGATGGAAGGTGAAAATGATACAGGAGAATTAGAGTGGCCTGTAGAAGGATATTCTCTGACGTTGCAAAAATAGTTTTTGTTTTTAAATGGATGAATAACTTTTAAACTCTGAAATGACCATAAAGGAAAAAGGAAGGTGGGTGGTAAAGAACATTAGCATTGACTCTAATATCCCTTTAAAATTCATATGAAAGGGTGGGGCTTGGTGGTGGAGGCAGAGGCAGGTGGATCTCCGAGTTAGAGGCCAGCCTGGTCCTCAAAATGAGTTCCAGGACAGCCAGGCCTACACAGAGAAACCCTGTTTTAAAAAAAAAAGAAAAGAAAAAGAAAAAGAAAGAAAAATTCTTATGAGTACTAATAGATACACACATAGAACAGATTTGTGTTTGAAACATCTTTGTTTTGTTCCACACATTTGAAAACATAAACAAAAAATATTTGATTGCAAAAATATGCTCTGTAGTTTTCTAACATGGAAGAGTGTGTCAGGATGACTGTGAGGTCGGCATGTAGAGGCTGGTGGTTGACGTGGTTTGCATGTGAAATGTCCCCTGAAGACTCGTGTTTTAGAAACTGGGTCCTCAAGGCCACAGTGTTCAGAGGTGGGTGTCATAGAGAGGATAGGCTCTCGAGAGCGCCAGCCTCATCAATGGCTGAAACTACCGATGGATCCATAGCTGAATGGACACCTATTGAGATGTATGATCTTCCTAGGGAAAGTACATCGCTGGCTATGCTCTTAGAGGGCACATTTGGTCTCCAGCCCCTTGTTCTCTCTGTCTGCTTCCTGGCCACCCCGGAGAGAGCAGCCTTCTTACATCTTGCCTTTCCAACCTTCCCAGGGACAATGGACCCAGGTGTCCATGGATTAAGACCTCTGAAACTGAACCCAAACAAATCTTTCAGCCTTGTAAGTTCATTTTCTTTTGTGATGGCAATGGGAAGTTAATGCAAGTTAATTTTGTGTGTTTGTATATATAAATATTTGTTCTGACTATTAGCCTTGAAGGAGAACACTAGTGAGTGTTCTCTTCAAAATGTAATATTTGCTTAATTTGTTTTTACCACTGGGGGTTAAACCCAGGACTTCGTACATGCTTCCTAAGCATGTATTGACCATTGAGCTACATCCCTCTCACTTCCCAGATTTATCTGATTTTAATACCCATTATTTCCCTCATTTTAACAACTCTGAAATTACACTGTCTTGCAATAGATGGCATCCTGGACTAAAATTATCAGTATCTGCTTCTTATTATGTGATATGTAAAATAATATTAAACCTCTCAGTTGGTATCATTTTAGACCCCATTAAGTAAGATATATATAGAATATATTTTGCTGTTCTTTCTTTTATTGTGTGCATTCATTGTATGGAGTTGAGTTGACAAAGACAAATTCTTCTAAGCATATCATGTACTTTGACCATATTCAAAGCCCGCCCTCCCCTTTTCTCTCTCTCCCTCTCCTCCCTTCTCCCAGGCTCCTTTCTGCTTCCATGTCATACATTAGGATGTTTTATGTCTCCATAAAGAATTATAAGATGCATGAAGAGAAAATATACAAAAATTTTCTTTTTGTGACTGAATTACGCTTAGGGTGATAAGCTCCAATTCCTTTAATTTTCCAACAAATGTTGCCTATACTCTTTGTGGCTAGATAAAACTCTGGGAAGAGTTAGGAGATGGAATAAAATATGATCAAAATATATCATATGAAATTCTCAAAAAAATGAAAACATAAAAGAGTAAAATAAATATTTTTAAAACTCCATTGGATATATATATATATATATATATATATATATATATATCCTGTGTGTTTTGTTCTGTCATCTATTGATTGATACCTCTAAGCTGATTCCATAACTTGTTTATTATAAATAGTGTTACAATAAATAGAGATGTGCAAATATGTCTGAGATATGTTGACTTAGAGTCCTCCAGATAAATACTCACAAGTGGTGTAACTAAGTAATATAACAGTTCTACTTTTAGTTTTCCAGGGAGCCTCCATACTGATTTCCACAGTGACTAGAACAACTTGCATTTGCACGATGAGGAGTGTGTGAGGGTTCCTTTGTGCCCATATCCTCAGCAGGGTTTGTTAATTTTCTTCAACTAATGAACTTTTTTTTTAAGAGTTTTTTTTTTTTAATTTTTAACTATATATGGGGGGGGGGTCTATGTGTTGACATGTGCGTAGGAATGCTGGTGCCCGAAGAGGCCAGAGGCAATGGATCCTCTTGGAGCTAAGTGACAGGTGGTTGTGAGCCAGTTGCCTGACCTTAGTACTCAGGTTCTCTGCAAGAGCAGTCTTAACTGATGAATCAGCCCTCCAGGCCTCCAGCCCTAGTTGCTGATTTTCTCAATAATAGCTACTCTAACTGAGGTCAGATGAAATCTCCTTGTGGTTTTAACTAGCATTCCCCTGAGGCTAAGGATATTGAGCAGTTTTGAGTGTTTATTGTTTATCCTTTGAAAACGGTTAATTTTGTCAGCCTGTTATACATTAGATTGTTCAGTATTGTTTTGCTTAGTTTTTTGAGTTCTTTATATACTATGGATATTAATCCTCTGTCAGATAAATGGCTAGCAAGGGTTACTTCCCACTCCATAGGCTGTCTATTCACTCAACATTGTTTCCCAGAAGCATTTTAATTCCATGCAATCCCGTTTCTCAACTGGTATTATTTCCTGCGCCTTTGAAATCCTTTTAAGAAAATTCTTACCTATACCTATACATTGAAGTGTTTCCTCTGACAGTTTCAGGTCTTACCTTAATGTCTGATCCACTTTGGATTGATTCTTACACAGAGTGAGACATAGAGATCTAGCTTCATTTGTCTTCATGTGGACAACCCATTTCCCCAGTACCATTTGTTGAAGGAGTTGTCAGGTGACTGTGGTTGTCCAGATTTACTTCTGGGTTCTTTATTCTATTCTGTTGATCTAAGTGCCTGGTTTTGTGGCTCTATTATGCTGTTTTTAGCTCTGCAGTATTTTAAAATCACAAATCAGGTATGATGACAACTTTAACAGTACTTCCCCCTCCCCCCCTACAATTCCTCAGGCTATCCAGGATCTTTTGTGCTACCATATGATTATGTCATTGGAATTTTGGTGAGGACTGTATTCAATATATAGATTACTTTTAATATATAGTAATTTTCACAATTTTAATTCTGATAATCATGAGCATGGGGGCTGTTGTATTTTTAAAATGGCAGGAAGGAGTCATACCATACAACAGGGCCCACATGGGAGGTTTATTGAGGGGAGGGGAGAGAAGGGGCAGAGAAGGGGGCAGAGACCAGTCCCTGGGGGCAAGAGTGAAGGAAGAGGAAGAGAGAGACAGGAGGTGTACAAGGCCCACCTTTTATAAGGAAATGTGGCGAATGCACACAGGGGGTGCTCTTAGTGACTGCAGCTGAGGTATATCGTGCCAGGACTTGAAGGGCAGGGCAGTACAGATGCCTAAATGCTAACAGAGGCATCTTTCTATTTTCTTGTTTCTCCTTCAGTATTTTACAATTTTCATTACAGAGATTTTTCACTTTCTTAGGTGTATTCCTAGATCTTTTTATCTGTCTGTTTCTCTGTCCATCCATCCATCCATCCATCCATCCATCCATCCATCATCCCCCCTTCTATCTACCTACCTATCTTCCTATCTACCTATTATCTATCTATCTATCTATCTATCTATCTATCTATCTATCTATCTATCATCTATCTACCCACTTACCCATCTATTTATCATCTATCTATCTATTTATTTTAATAAGCCATTGTGAATGGAATCATTTTCCTGATTGCTTTGTCAGTGTGTTTATTATTTGTATTTGGCATAAAAAAAAGCTACCAATTTTTGTATGGTGGTTTGTATTCTGATATTTAAGTATTTATAACTTCCATACATTTTCTAGTGGAGTCCTTTGAGTCTCATAAATATATATTAATGTGATCATCATATCATCTACAAATGAAGATGATTTGACTTCTTTCTCATCTGTCATTTTGTGTCTCTTATTTGCTCTAGCTAAGACTTCAAGGAGTGCATGGAATAAGAGTAGAGAATGTGGCCACCTCGTCACATTCCTGGTTTTAGTCAAAATGCTCTTCCCACTTAGTATGTTGGCTACAGGTTTAGCTTTTATTATGTTCATGTGTACCTTTTTATTGTTAGTTTTTTCAGGGCTTTTATAATGAAAGGGAGTTGAACGAAAGCCCTTTTCTGCATATTGGGATGATCACGTGGTTTCTGTTCTTGACATGATTAATGGGATGTGCTACATTTATTGTTTTGCATACGTCAAACCGTGTTCGGATCCCTGAGGAAAGCCTTATTTGGTTATTGGGAATGATCATTTTGATGTGTAGTTGAGTTTAGTTTACAGATATTTCATTGAACTGTTCGTATCCATTTCATTAAGGAGAGTGCCTGCAGTTTCCTCCTTTTATTGTGTCCTTATTAAGTTTTGATATTAGTGTAGATCTGCCTTCATAGAATGAGTCCAGCAGTGTTTGTTCCTTTCCTAGTTAGGAACATTGCTGTTAGTGCTTTAAAGATCTGGTAGAACTCAGCCGTGAGTCCATCTGCACCTGGCCTTCCTTGGTTGGAAGCCTTTTTACTACGACTTCAATCTATTACAGATCTATTTAAGTTGTTCATGTCTTTTGGTGGTAATTTTGGTGGATCATATGTGTCTAAAATTTTTCCATTTCTTGTAGATTTTCCAATTTTTTATACTATAGGCTTTCCAAGTATATCTTAATAATTCTCTGAATTTCACTGGTACCTGGTATAATATCTCCCTTTTCATCTCTAATTTCATTAATTTTTGTCTTTTTATTAATTTGGTTAAGGATTCGTCAATAGTTTTTATCTTTTCCAAGAACCAAGTCTCCATTTTACTGTCTTTTTTATTAAGATTTTTTTATTTTCTTGAAAATTTCATTTGTGACATTGCATTACATAATTTCTACTGCCATCCAATTTTTCCTATGCTCCCTTCTCAAATTCATGATCTCAACTCCCTTTGTTATTCCTATTGCTGTTTACACACACATAGTGTAAATGTGTTTAATGAACACTTAGTCCACTTAGTGTTGCTGTATGTTCATGTGCTTAGACTAACACCTTTGGACTGCATAGCACATCACTAGTTACTTGTACTGTTTGCTGTTTTTTTCCATTTCATTAATTTATTGCCTATTACCTCTGTGTATTGGTTTTGAGCTTGTCTTGTCTTTTTCTCCTAAGATGTTGAGGAGCATCGTTATGCTAGATTATTTAGGATTTCTTTGGTTTTCTTAAAAACAGAGTCTTACGTAGCCCAAGCTAACCTTAAGCACTCAAGCGCACTAATAAGCCAAGGACGACCATGAACTTGTGACCCTCCTTCTTCCATCTCCCAGGTACTGAAATCACAGGAGTGAGCCACCATGTTTGGCTTCCTGATATTTTAACTTAGACATTTACAGCTATGTACTTCCTTCTTAGAACTACTTCCATTGTATTCTTCTTGATTCCATCAATAACCCACTCATCCTTTGATAGTGTGTTGTTTAATTTCCGTGAGTTTGTGTGTGCTCTGTAATTTCTCTTGCCATTGATTTTTAGTTTATTCCATTATGATAAAATAGAATGTAGGAATCCCAATTTAAGATTTGCTTTGCAGTCTGGAGAGATGGCTCAGTAGTTAAAAGCACTGGCTGCTCTTCCAAAGGTCCTCAGTTCAATTCCCAGCAACCACATGGAGGCTCACAACCATCCATAATGTGATCTGAAGCTCTCTCTCTGGCATGCATGCAGACAGAGCACTCATACCTAAAAAAAAATACATAAATAAATAAAATTTTAAAAAAAGATTTGCTTTGCATCTTAAAAGGTGGTCTATTTTAGAGAAAGTCCCATGAACTTTCTCTACACTGGAAAGAATGTGTGTTCTGCGTATTTGGATGGAACATTCTGTAGATGTCTGTTAAGTCCATTTGATCTATAATATCATTCATCTCAGGTTTTTGTTGTTCATCCTTTTCTTTTCTTTTTTTGTCTGAACGACCTATTGCTATTGGTGAGAATGTGGTGCTGAGGTCAACCACTATCGTTGCACTGAGATCAGTTTGTGCCTTTGCATCCAATAGTGTCTCTTTTATAAATTGAGTGTAGCAATGTTGAGTGCTTATATGCTTAGAACTGTAATGCACTCTTGACCCCTTAATCAGTATGTAGTGACTTTCTTTACTTTTGACTAAGATTGGTTTGAAGTTTGTCTTGTCAGGTATTAAAACTGCTTCATTTGTTGGTCCTCTAGGTCCATTAGCTTGGAATGTCTTTAGCCTTCCTTTCCTCTAAGTCTGAGTTTATCTTTGCCATTGAGGTGTATTTCTTAGAGTCCACAAATAAACAAGTCCCATTTTTTAAATATAATCTTCTAGTCTATGTCTTTCAGTAGAGTTAAGACAATTAATGCTCATACTTATTATCAAAAGTTATGTGTTTACTTCTGCCATTTTGTTGATTTTGTAATGTTAGATGCTTTCATGGCCCTCATTAGCTTATTTAGTGTTCTAGAATAGTCTATTTTTTCCTTGTGGCTTATTTCTGTTCTATGTGTATGATTCCTTAAGTGTCTTTGTACTGTTGGTTTAGTGGTCATAAATTTCTTCCATTTGTACTTATTATGAAAGCCTTTTCTTTCTCTTTCAACTAAGAAAGGTAGTTTTCAGGACACATTAATCTGGGTTGGTAGTTACTGGTTTTCAGATATTGAAATACATTCTCTATGACCCCCTGGCTGTTAGAGATTCTGTGGAGAAATCTGCTGTTAATCTACTGGATTTGTCTGTCTCTGTGACTGACTGCTTCTCTCTTGTAGCTTTTAAGGTACTTTCCCTGTGCTGGATAGTTAGTGTTATGATTCTAGTATGATATATGGAGGTTCTGTTCTGGTCTTGTCCACTTGATGTTCTAAATGCCTCTTGAATCTGAATGACCATCTCTTTCCCCAGATTTGCTAAGGCTTTATTGGATATGTCTTCTATACCTTCAGCTTGAAATCTTCTATGCTCATGGTTCATAGATTTGGCTTTTTAGTGTGTCCAATAGATCTCTCATGTTGTGATCATACTTTTCTATTATTTGATCTTTGTTGTTGTCCAAATGCTCTAATTCCTCTACCATGTCTTCAAGCCTAATATTCTGTCTTCTACTTGATCCATTCTATTGGTGTGTTGTTCTACTGTGATTTTTATTTGACTTATTAAAGTTTGTACCTCTAGTATTTCAAATTGACTCTTTCAGTATTCCTATTTCTTTACTGAATTCTGTTTTTCTATCTCACATTAACTTCCTTATTTCATTCAGCTGTTTCTGTCCTCTCTGAATTCATTCACATGTTTGCTTATATTCTCTTTGATTGTGTATAACATTCTCATAATAATTCTGTTGAACTTCTTTGGCCTGGGATTTAAGACATTCATTCTCATTAGGGGCCATTTCTGTGGGATTGGTATACTTCAGACAAGTCATGTTGCCTTCATTTTTCACAAGTCTTCTGTTCCTGCACTGGGACTTGTGCATCTGGGATTAGGTCATTGGTTGAGTTTTTCAGTCACCACTTTCTTTGAATGGAAGTATTAGCAGTGGGATAGTTGATTGTAGGCCGTATTAAGGTGGTGGCGCCATTTCTCTCTACTGAGTGTCTAGGTCAGTAGTTATATCTCTGCCCACATGATCAGAGCATGTTTGTTTCTCTAGTTTGTTCTCTAGTACTACTCACGAGTACAGTACTAGCTGCAGCAGCAACCACAGCTGATGACTGTGTCCACTAAGAAAATATTAATAGTCAACTGAAAATAATCATCCTTTCAACTCCAAAACTTTAGGGGAGTAAAGGAACCCCAATAGTATTATGTATGCTATATAATTTAGTTGCTGAGAGTATAATGATAGAGACATAAGCAGAGTAAGACTACTGATTATTATTAGGGTGAGAGGAAAACAGAGAAAGTAAAGAAGGGAGAATGATAGGTACAGATCGGGGGATACGACACTCTAGCTAGGAAGTAGAACGAAAAGAGTAAGAGACAAAGAACTACAGACAACATAAAATAATCTCTACATGCAGGAAGCTAGTTCAGGGAGAGCCCCAATTCCAGAGCCCAAATGCCCATGTCCTCTGGGAAAGTTCATCAATAACAAAAGGGTTTAATCCCTAACAATAATCTATAAACATTTGTCCTTAAACCCACAGATAAGTGTAATCTTCGCCCCTCATCCAAGGAACTTCTCTTTGCAGAAGACAGTGATGACCACAGAAAACCACAACCAATCAACAGGCAGAGTTGTGGACCCTAGTCCCAAAGGATACTAGAACAAAACACTCCCACACCTAAGGCACAGCACTGTAGAAGAGAGCAGAAAGATTGTAAAATCCAGAGGATCAGGGAGTCTGCTCTGAGATGGTGTCTCCCAGTGATGTAAGAAGCCACACCCAGGAAGTCTCACAGCGTGGCTGCCTAAAGACAGGCTGAAGAAGGAAGATCCCAATGACCATGCCAGACTACACTACAAAAAGTCCACTAAGCCTCAAGCCTAGAGAAGGAACTATAGAAAAGTGAGGAAAGCTGAGAGCTGGAGAGGCGGTGTTCCCCAGGGAAGAGCATACCAATTGGTTGTCCGGCACCAAACAGTCACCCTGAAAACATACATACAAGTAACATTATACGGACTCAAAAGATTATATTTAGGAATATATGTAAATACAAATACATATAGGCATGTGATAACAATGGATGAAAAAAGAGACCATGAATTTGAAGGAGAGCAGGAAGGGATATATGGGAGGGCTTGGAGGAAAAGGGAGAGCAACATGTTGTATTTAAAATACAATCTCAAAAGTAAAATAAAAAAGAAGAAGAAGAAGAAAAGGCAAGGGAGAGAATAGAGAAAGACAAAACTGGTTCACTAAATTGGCACTATATATTAAATATGGAAAGACTAAAAGAGAAAGAAAAGAGGTGGGTAGAGGCTTGGGAGTCTGTACGTGGTCTTTCTTTTGGACCCTGGTGCTGAACCTCTGGGCAGACCTTCAGGGAGCTGGGGTGTTGATCATGCCACTGGGTGATCCTTCTCAGGTCTGATCAAAAGTGCTGGCAGTGCTTCTCTCTGGGTGTCTTTACAAGCCTGAATCATGGGAATTCTTTAATAAACTAAGCGGGTGTCTGTGTGGTCTACTGCAGACTACGGCTCAAACCAGATTTCTGCCTCACTGAAGACTGTGTGATTTTGACTCAAAATGCTCAGTGCCAAAATCTAGAGCTATTCTGTGGGCTAGCTTGCTTTACTTCTCAGAGGGTGTCCAGGGAGGAACTTTGGCATTTGAGTCACCTAGCTGCTGATTTGGGGCTCTTCTTAAAATGGCTTCTTAACATGCCTGTTGATCTCAGAAGAGAGGGTTCCCCATGCTCCCATCTCCTCTCTGTGGGTACGTGTATATAGAGGTCATGTGTTTCTCCCTCTCCACCCCCCTTCTCCAGAAGAATCAGTGGTTTAGCTCCACTTCAAATCTGAAAGCTTAAGAACCAGGATCCTCAATAGGATAAATTTTATTTAAAATGCAATCAGCTTCAAGGCCCAGAAAGACCCAATGTTCTTTTCAAGGTCAAAGGCAGGAAAAAGCTAATGTTCAAAGGCATTTCACCAAGGAGATATTTCTAGCATAGGAGAAGGCCAGCTACGTTGTTTCCTCAGGCCTTGAAATAGATTGTACTCGTCCAGACGTACTCTAGAAGACAATCTGTTTTACCAAAGAGACTGGATTAATGCTGTTTCAAAACACCAAAGATAAATGCTTAACCAATATCTGGACACCCTCTGGCCCAATTGGGTTGGTGTATAATTTGTTTTGTTCTTTGAGTCACTCTCTTGCTATGTAGCCCAGGCTTGCCTGGACCTTGAGATCCTCCTTCTACAACTTCTCACGTGCTGGGATCAAATGCACATGCCACTGTAGCATGAATCTTAGAAGGTCTTATTAATAAAATCAAACCTGAGCCAGGTATTGGGGTAAATGCTGGAAGGTCAGAGAAATAGAACAAGCCACAGCTATCTCACCTTGCTGGATCCTCAGCTGGTCTTACTTCCTCAGACTGGAAGCCTCTATGTCTTCATCTAAAATGGGTCTCAGCTGAACTGCTGCTAGAAGCCTGAATGTTTAAACAGCCCAAATGCTTCTCCAGGGCAAATGCCTCTCCAGGGCAAATGCCTCTAGTTTCTGGTCCTCACGCCTTATATACCTTTCTGCTTTCTACCGCCACTCCCTGGGATTGAAGACTTGCTTTCTGAGATTAAAGGCGTGGGTCACCATGCTTGGGTGTATCCTTGAACACATGAATTTCTGCCTCTGGAATGCTAGGATTAAAGGCGTGTGCTACCACTGTCTATCCTCATGTTTAATATTGTGGCTGTTCTGTCTCTGACCCCAGATAAGTTTATTAAGGTACACAATATTTTGGGGAACACAATACCACCACATGCCACCATGTCTATATGTTCTTTACAAGGAAAGGAGGTTGCAATTCTGGTTCATTAGGATTGCAGTCAGGGGCAAATGGGGCCGGATAGTCAAGGTTTTTCATTTTCCCAATTATTTTACCTCTGCACGTGAATAGTGAGGGGCTAGCTTGGTCTTTTATCCTTTGTTCAGTTTCTCCTAATCCAGTTCTACCCACTAAGCAAAAATATCGTCTTCACACTCCATTGTCCCTCTGTATGCTTCTGAAATATCTAAATACCTTCCAGCCAGGTCCACAGAACCATGGTGTTCTCTAGGGAAGAACCTTGCTCCATAAGCTGGTATATCTGCATCCATCACAAACTAGTTCCTTCCTGGTCTCGCTGTCTCTTGCAAGCTAGGGCTAAACATATGTCCAAAGAACTCCAAATTTCACCAGCGAAACCCTTCCAAGCCCTCTTCCTTGTGCTTCCTAGCTTATACAAAGGATGCTGCTTCTGTGAGCAGGAGTGTCTGCATGCTTTACCTACTCCATGTTGGGGACATGAGTCCTAGATCGCTTAAGAATCACCCTGTTTCTTCCTCAGTATTCCATGCTGGCCATCTGTTCATGAGGTTACTACATTTTCTTCCCAAATTGCACCCTAACTCTCACTCAGTATTTTTTTTCCATGTTACAATTTCCAAATTATAGTGCTTTCTTTCCAATGAGCTTAATCTTGAATAAATCGATATGCCCATATTATTTTTTCATCAATTTAATCTCTGGTGAAATGAATCTCCCTTTCAGTTGAGCGGGGGAAAGGGTTGGTTGAGGCTGAAGAGAGACCAACAATGACTGTATAGACTGGACCTGTATTTTCTTCTGCCCTAAAATCTTGCGGCTTTTACCTTTCCTGTGGTCATTTTAGACCCAGTTCTAGTCATTTCTCTTTGAGGGCCTTATAGTTATTCACGTCACTAAAACTAAAGAGAAAGGAGCAATAATTGTTTTCCTTTGAGGCTTTAAGAGAAATACACTCCTCGACAGAAAACATCTTTATTTTGATTCCACTGCGAAGTCATTTCTGATCTTCAATTAGAACCTACGTCACCCCTACTCACCATATGTCTAATCAAAGTGTATATGTTCCTTTCCTTGGGCCCCTTTTAGGAAATACGACATGCAACCAAGGTTAACAACTGTTGTCAGATAAGCATCTCATAATGAGAAAGGATGGACTTTCAGAAGTCTGCTAGTGTGCAACTTTTTGCCCTTCTGATATTTAAAAAGTATGCATAATGGCTGGAAATAATTTTCATTAAAAATAAAAAGGAAGACTGTCTTGTGGCTGAATTAAATAGTCCTGCAGCCTTGGCTTCTGCCTTCTGCGGAATCCTGGCTCAGGGGTGGTGCGCATGGCGGTAGACAAAAGCCCACGGTGGTGGCTGTGGAGGGTGACATCTGAGGGACCAGTCCCGCCACATCCTTCTTTCCCTGCCACTTTTGGAATAGATGGTTCCTATTAGTAAGACATTGTTTTCAACAAAATTATGCTCTGACAAAGACTTGTGTGCCTGCCTGCCCTTTGTACATTCACCTACTGCACTTCAAGAGAACAGGCTATATGGAATTTGCATGTGAAAAATCCTTCATTGCTTCTAGACCATACACAGGTTCAGAAAGGGAACCAGTTGAAGTGAGTGCAAAGGTCACATGTTACAGCTTCACTTAGCAAGTACTGAATAATGAAATTGGTATCAAAAAGGGAAAACCTGTCTGGACCAGATGAAGAGCTGAGTGATGGAGGATGTAGAAGGGAACACATTAACACTATGCCAGACCACCCTCATGATCGTAATCTGAAAAGCAGCTTCCCTCCTTAAGACACTTACCCTGATGATATATAAACATACACACACCAGCAATCTCCCACACTGCATCAAATGATGTGTCTTTTGCTGCCCCAATACCTTGCTGTCTGTCTTCTCCAAATACCAACCCACAAGGCTCACATCTGGAAATATTTCACAGCCTAGTTATGGCTCCCTTGTTTTAACTGATCATTCAAAACTCATTAGACCAGTGGTTCTCAACCTTCCTAATATTGCAACCCTTTATTACAGATTCTCATGTTGTGGTGACCCCCAACCACAAAATTATTTTCATTGCTACTTCATAACTGTAATTTTGCTACTGTTATGAATCTTATATGCAGATGGTCTTAGGTGACCCACGTGAAAGGGTCACTCAACCCTCAGAGTGGTGGTGACCTACTGCCTGAGAACCACTGTATTAGCCTCTACAGCCTGCCTGTGTTTTGCTCAGTGAAACCCTATTGCTTTTGGAATAGGAAGAACATGGAGTATGACGAGGAGAGCAGAGGGCATTCTGACTGAGAGAGCTCATTCAAATGGCTATAAAGCACTAAGTAGTTCATTCATTCATTCATTTGCCCATTGACTATGTGCTGTCTATTCTGTGCCAGCTGTTCTGACTCTGGGAGGCAATAATGAAGTGAGGAGTCTGCATCTTTGTGTTCATGAAACATATAGTCTAGTATGTTAGTTATCTCTTTATAGGAACATACTACCCAACAAGGGCAACTTCAGGAAGAAGGAGGCCAAGGGTATATATAGTACACCACGCAGGGAAGCCGTGGCATGAGAACAGAGACACATACCCACGGCAGGAGTTCGAGGCAGCTGGCCACATGACACTTGCAGACAGGAAGCAGAGAGTGACGAATGCTTGTACTCAGCTGGCTTCCTCTTGGTTCTTCAGTCCCTGGCCTGAGCCTGTGGAAAGAAACCATGCATATGTAGGGTGGTTTTCCCATCTCAGTTACTCTAATCTAGAGACTCCCCCAAGAGCAAACCCAGAGATTCCCCCCATATAGTGACTCTAAATGCCATCAGGTCGACAGTTAAGATTAGTTATTACAGGTGGCAATCTGAAACAGGTAAACAAAGGGATGCACAGGAGATTTCAGATGTTGGGACCACACTAAGAATGAACTTGAGCCAGGGTCTGTGTTGATGTCTGTGGCTCCTTTACCAGCAAAGCCCGTTCAGATGCCTGGAGCCACGTTGGTGTCCAAGGGTCACACTGCAGCTGGAGTCATACCGATCTTTGAGTGGCCTGTGCTGCCACCTGGGGCCATGTTGACAACTGGGCCTCGGCTGTTGCTGAGGATCATATCTGGGTCCATGGTCCTACCATAGCCAGGGTCTGTGTTGATGTCTGTGGCCCATGCTGCCACCAAAGGCCACACATGCCCAAGGTGGCCATGTTGGTATCTAAGGGCCATGCTAAGCCGGCATTGCCCTTTGTTGGTCTTGGGAAAGTCGACCTCACCCTTCACCACAGGTATGGAGAGCTCACATCAATGGCTTGGGTGGAGAAGAGCTGGGGGGGGGGGGGATGTGTCCCAGCTGCCTGGACTGACCAAATCAACTATCACCCAGACACACATCCAGGGCTTTGACTTGGCCCATCCTAACATCTACTCCATCTATGACCTGCCAGAGAGGGTGAAGGGACTGGCCCTGTGAAGCCATAGCCACTGGATTTCCATAACTTAGGATATTCGAAAGGAGTCTGGGTGAGGGTCCAATGATGATGGTGCGCCAGAGACCTTGAACCAGACCAGTGACTCATTGCAACAAACATTTGCAAGTAAAGCTGAGTGGACAGAAAGGTCTACTGCGTGACACACAGCAGCTCCCAGCGCCACTAAGATGGGTGAAGAAGTGTTGGAGAGGCGGGAAACGTGGAGGAGTGAAATGGATTTTTTTTGTTTGTTTTTTTTTTGTTTTGTTTTTAATTAATATTTCTTTAATTTTCTTTTGCAGGGGAGGACGCTATATAGGGATAAGGAGCAGATATGGAAGGACTGGGAAATGATCAGAATTGGGGTGTATTACGTGAAATTCCCAAAGAATCAATAAAAATTTAAGTTTAAAAAATGCAGCCTTTAGCTGGGCAGTGGTGGTGCACACCTTTAATCCCAGCACTCGGGAGGCAGAGGCAGGTGGATCTCTGTGAGTTCGAGGCCAGCCTGGTCTACAGAGGGAGTTTGAGGACAGCCAAGGCTACACCAAGAAACCTTATCTTGAAGAAAAAAAAAAAACACCACCAAAAAAAAAATGCAGCCTTTATTTTGCATCACAGTATCACATCTCCTGAGATTTAGACTGGCAGATCAAATATGGAACAGGTAATTAAATGAAAAAAGAAAAGAAAAGAAACATGACTACTCCTAGGTATGGTGGAGGGGAAAGTTTATTGTAGATAAAGGGGGGACATAGTCAGAGGCGGGGACACCTGGGAGAGCCCAGAGTGAACATGACCAGACTGAGCTGGAATGTGTGGGGAGAAAGGGAAGGGAAGAGAAAGGGGAGAGAGGGGGACCAGGTGCATCAGCCAGCGGGCCCAAAGATACAAAGAGTGATGTCTCTGTCTGCACCATACAGCATCTGGTTCTTTGTAGGGGCTCTACCTTAATCATGGGAGGTGGGACCTAGTGGGAGGTACCTGGGAAATGTAAACAGAGCCCTCATAAATAGCTTAGGTCTTCTACTTGTAGGAATGAGTTAGCCTTCCTGGTGTTCAGCCCCATTTTCTCTCCACTGCACACAGTCAGGTCCCCCTCTGCTTTCTACCATGAGTTGAATGACCATGTATTCCTCAGCAGACCCGGGTCCCCTTAACCTGGGCATCCAGCTTTCAGTACCATGAGCCAAAATAAACCTCTTTAAAAAAAAAATTATATCATCCAATCTCAACATCCTGTTATAACAACAGGAAAGAGACAGAGACAACTTAGGCAAGTTAAGGAAATTGTCTCAAAATCCTCACCGGCAAGAACCAGAGGTTGGGTTCAAACTCAGGAATTCAGACGGCCCAAGCACCCAGACCCTCCCAGCCCAGCTGAGGACCAGTCTCCTGTCTGTATTATAATTTTGCACGGTGGTATTTCATCACAATCCACGTCAAGTTTCATTTCTACTACTATTACTTGTGTTTGTGTTCTCTCTCCTGAATTGCTTTAATCTCTAAATCCCTGGTATTGCATTTCCTTCTCTCCCAACTCTGGTTTCTTAAAAGCATGCCTAATATCAAGTCATGATTAAGGTCCTAACCCTAGCTCACACACCCAAATCTTGGAAGCATCAAAGCAAAGTTGCCCAAGGCAGAGAGAGACGAAAAAAATAGAAACTCCATCTTAGCATTTTCAGGGGTGGGTGTGGAGCCCCTACGAAGAACCAAATGCTGTGCGGTGCAGACGGAGACATCACTCTGCTCTCTAGATGGGTCTGTTGGTGACCCTCCTCTTCAAAAGGGATGCTGTGTGTTCTCACTGGGAGTTTATCTGCAGATCGCTGCTGGGAAATCGCTGCCGGGGCAGATGGCTCCTGTCTCGGGCATCTATGGTGAGATGTCAGCAGGCACTGTAATCTCAGAGGGAAAGTCGACTCTTCTCCATTGTACTGTAGGCCTTCTTCTGGGGACAGCTTGAAGAGTGTCCTTAGGAAAAGGTCAATGATTATCATGTCTTCTGCTGGCAAGTCTGGAAGAAAGAATAAGCCTTGAAAGTTCTTCGTAAAGGTCACCCAGCTCCCCCAGCTCCAGGCTTGGGCCATGGTCTTACAGCTGCAGGCCTTGGACTGGGGACTTCCAGAAGCCCTGGGAAGACATCCGCAACACTCGAGGTAGAGGAATGGCCTCCACTGCTGTGGAAGGCACTGTGGGAGGGAACTTGGGGAGGAGCCAATTCCTGGGGCAAGATGACCTAAGTGGCCCTTACACATGCATTCAAGGTGATTTGTTAACCACCTCAGACCGCTCACCCAGAGAATTCCACTCAGGTAGTTAGGGGACCCCCCATTGTCCTTGTCACTCATCTCTCCTGGCTGCCCGCAACTGATTTCACTTAACAAATATTTATTGACTGTTGACTCTAGCATCGCCCAGGACCACGGGGTACATGTGACGAATACAGTGAGCTGGCTTCAGCCCTGGTTCTGGAGGCAAACAACAAACAAGCCAATTCCTCAGGCATTTATTACAATTAGAAGCATATTTACCATGATGAGAATGAAGCATAAGCTTCGGGGAGCTCTCTGGCTTGCATAGCCTGCTCAGAAGGTCCTGAAGGGGCTGAGTCGTGCTTTCGGGGTGTGGGAGGTAGGCTAGGGATTTATTCATGAGCCGTGTTTTGTAACATTGGCAAAAAGCAATATATTTGTGTAGCCTTTCTTATGGAAGGTGCCCCGCGTGTATAACCTCCAGCCTGATTGCAAGATAAGGAGCTGCGCATAGATTACTACCTGTGAACAGCAGCTAGAGCAGCATTTGGGCCTTTTGTAGGAAAGCAACTGTGAACTGTCTGCAGTTGCTATAAACAATCCAGCTCTCATTTGCCTGTTCCCTTTCACAATCGCTCCAGGTTTTCTTATATGCAAATCCAAGTTAGTACCGCTCAACTCAGGGGGTGGCAGAGAAACTTCTCCATCGCTGCGAAGTAAAATTCAAAAGTAAACAGAAGCACCAACATAATGTTTACTGAAAAACAGCCCTGTTCAGTCTGCATGGCTTCCTTGCCACAGAGAGAAAGAAGGGAGGAGACAAAAAAAAAAAAAAAAAGAATGATTTTTCAAAATAGCATTGAGATTATTCAAGGCCAGTTGAATCAGGACCTGAGTGAGATTTTGAGTTAAAAGTGCAGCTGTGAGAAAATGGAAAGGAAGGCACAATGGGAGCCCCCTGAGCAGGCAGGGCTGGGTATGGAGGAAGGGGCTAGAGGGCGCCCCAGGAGATCACCATAAAACCACAAAGCCAACTGCGGTAGTAACAGCAGAGCAGCCATGACAAAGATGGTGGCACCGTCCTACTCTCCGTCGCAAAGACAGTGGTGATGAGTGGGGAAATTGAGCTGAAGGTTTTAAGTCCATTTTAGGTAAAGACTTCTGGAGGAAGCGCAGGTGACCTGGGCATACATGCCTCAGGAGTGTGTTAGATTTTGGTCATTGTGACAAAAAATCTCTAAGACAGGTCATGGGAGAAATGTTTAGTTTTTAATCTTTTAAAACTATGCTTACCAGTTCTTTAAGAATTTCAATGTAATTGATCGTATTCACCCCTACTCCTTTCTCTAATTCCTCTGAGATCCACCTCCACCTCCCTACCCACCTCAACTTCATGCTACGTTTTGTTAAATAACCCATTGAGTCCAATTGCTAAATAATTTCCTGAGCGTAGACCACCTACCAGAGTATAAACTACTTGCCATGGGCCATACCCTAAAAGAAAATGGACTCTCCCTCTCCCAGAAGCCATCAGCTGTCTCTAGCTCCTGGGTCGGGGTGGGGACTTGTGAAGCCCTTCCCACGCTGTGCTGGAGTGCTGACTAGCTTGGTCTTCTGCAGAGGGCACCCAGGCCAACATGGCTGCCGTGAGCTCAAGAACACAGCTTCTTGTCGTGTCCAGAAGACACTGCTTCTCTCCAGTCCTGCTTGACCTCTGGCTTTGACCATCTTTCTGCTCACTCTTCTCCAGTGGTCCCCGAGCCTTGGGGTGGAGGGTGGTCTGGATGCCCCATGTTGGGGACACTTCTGCACTTTGATCAATTGTGAGTTCCTGCACAGACAACCCCCCCACTGCACAAGGAAACTTCTCTGATGAGAGCCGAGAGCTTTACTGATCCATTTAATTTTTTTATTGTTATTGTGTTTGTGTTGGACGTGTGTATGAGAACACAGACATACCACAGCACACATGGAGGAGGCAGGGGACAATGCTGTGAAGTCAGTTCTCTCCTTCCACCCTTGCAGACCTCCTGGGACTTCAACCCAAGTGGTCAGGCTTACACAACAAGTCCTTTTCCCAGTGAGCCATCTCATTGATCCTGAATTTTTATTTTGGCTCATGATTTTAGTTCAGGATTATTTGATCCTATTTCTCTGGGCTGTGGTGAGGTGAACATCCTGGCAAGAAAGTGTGGTAGAGGAAACTACTGAACTCACAGTCACTGGGAAACAAAATCAGAAAGAGCCAGCATAGTGGTGCTTGATTTTAATCCCAATAGTGGAATCTTTGTGAGTTTGAGTCCAGCCTGGTCTACCTAGTGAGTTCCAGGGCAGCCAGAGTAAGACCCTGTCTTGAAAAAAATTTCTCTCTCTCTCTCTCTCTCTCTCTCTCTCTCTCTCTCT
>CABHPQ010166060.1:7897-40338 GCA_902168405.1 Peromyscus aztecus
TGTGTGTGTGTGTGTGTGTGTGTGTGTGTGTGTGTGTGTGTGTGTGTGTGTAGGATGTCTCACTTTTAATCCAGGGGATGAGGACTGGGTTGAAGAAGACTGTGTTCAAAGGGATTTGGGAGTCTTCTGGACACAATTCAGAAGCAGCAACATCTCAGTAAAACATAGAGAGATTTTCCTGATTAAAAACAAAAAGTCATGGTCATAAAAGCTATAGCACAATTCTGTTGCATGGATCCTAATGGTCTTAATAAAACCCCAGAGCTAGATATTGGGGTAAATACTGAAAGATCAGAAAGACAAAGGAGCGAGCCATAGCCACATCTCACCTTGCCAACTCCAGTGTCCTTCTCCCAGTTATCCGTGGATGGGACAGGCTGCCCCTCTGATCCATCTAAGATCACCAGCCACACCACTGTGGGTCATTGGCAGGATCTGGATACAGGGCATCAGTGATGACACCTGAGGGAGCCACAGCAGCACCAGCAGAGTCTATGGTCTCTGGTTGAACAATGGTAGCACCCAGTAGGTGTAGGTTCAAACAGATGTAGGTGGTGTGCCTAGAAGTCACTAAGAAATGGTGGGACACCTTGCACAGCCTTGGTGTGGGGGAGGGGCTTGGACCTGCCTCAGCTGAATGTACCAGGTTCTGCTGACTCCCATGGGAGGCCTTGCCTTGGAGGAGGTGGGAATAGGGGGTGGGTTGGTGGGAAGGCTGGGGGACGAGAGGAGGGAGGACAGGGGGACCTGTGGTTGGTATTTAAAATGAATAGAAAATTTATTAATAATTAAAAAAAAGAAAAAGAAGTCAGTAAGAAAGGTATTGGTAGGGACTGGTCCTATGTGAAAAGGCAGAGCTGAGTAGTAGGGAAACTGGTGACTGACTGACTGACTGAATGAATGAATGACTGACTGACTGCATTTTTGTCCACACAAAGTGGAGGCCTAAAAACCAAGTTATGCATGAATGGGGGAAACTAGGGTAATGAGAAGAATTTTCAAAAATAGTAATAATAATTTGCTGACCAGCTCTTCTTGGCTTCTGCTTAATCTACTGTACCATGAAGCTTTTTGAAAGTGTCCAAGGAGTACCAGGAATCCTCTAGGTAAAAATAAGAACACACTGGAAAAAAAAACAGTAAAAGCCAAGTGAGGAAGGTATTTTGAACTGCATTCTGCAGGAATTGGCACTAATTTTGGCAAGAGAGGCATGATCTGGATATCAGCAAACTATAGCCTACAGGCTGCCTCTGCTCACTGCTTATGATCAGTGAGGTAAGACAGTGTTATAGATGAACAGTCAGCCAATCTGATGATAGGGGTTGTTAACTTAAACCTTGATTGAATAAAGAATCCCTCAAGCTGGGTTGTGACGCATGCCTTTAATCCCAGCACTCAGGAGGCAGAGGCAGGTGGATCTCTAAGTTCAAGTTAACCTGGTCTACAGAGCAAGTTCTAGGACAGCCAGGATTTCACATAGAAACCCTGTCTCGACAAACAACAACAAAAAAGAATCATTCTGTAGAAGAAAGAGCCCCATTCTCATTAGTAGAACTATATAAGAAAATACTATATTCAAATATTATTATATATTTGCTATTTGGTCCAATCCAAAAAAAATTTTGTTGCTACTGGAAGTCAATGATGGAAAAAAGTCATCACACACACACACACACACACACACACACACACACACACACACACCATACTTTTACCAGTAACAATTTGGAGCATGAATTGGTATGAGGGCACTGTAACGCCAGCATTCAGAAATTTGAGGCATGAGAAGAGAAAGTTCAAGCCCACTCTATATAGTGAGACCTGTCTCAAAAAAATAGAGGTGTGCATATTATATATGTATATGTATATATTTAATATAACTTGGATGCTATATTACTTAATGTGCAAAAGCAACATAGTTAAGACTATAAATATCTAAATGAAGCTATGCAGTTAGGCCACCAAGTTCAGCTCCTCAAAACAGCCACTTATTAGCTTTATTACATCAGGCAAACTTCCTAAGTCTCATGTTTTCCTCATCTGAAAATTTTTAAAGTGGAAATAGTAATAGTATGTATTTTATTGGGTTATATCAGAGTAATTGACTAGTATATGCAAAGTGATTGGTACGTAATAACTACCAAATAAAAACAAAAAATGGTGGGCCATCTAATGGCTCAGCAGGTAAAGACATTTGCCACACAAACCTAGTGAAGTGAGTTTGATACCTGGAACCCTCAGTGAAAGGTGAGAACCAACTCACAATAGTTGTCCTCTGACTTCCACATTCACATTCCCTGCCACAGGCATGCATTGACAGAAAAATTTTAAAAGTTCATCATGGCATGCACCTCCTAACACACACAAAACACATAGGCATTTAAAACAGAGTTGATAACGAACATCCCCAGTGTTTCTTGTAGCATCCCCATGTGCTATCTCTCATCACTGGTAGGTTTTGTGTAGAAGAGACTACCCATGATCCACAGGACTTGTGAGAAGATAGCAGCAGAGAGGACAATTTAGTGATTCTTGGAGCATGACTTATGGCTGACTAAAGAAATGGCTAAGAGGAAATGGAACAAGAGTCATCTCTTTCTCCTTACCCAGTGAGTGAGATGATAATACCTTCTTGTAAGTCACTTCTGGTTACCAACAGAGACAGGGTTAGCCCAGGTAGTCAGTTTGCTTTTCATTCAGTCTTTCTTGAACCCCTCTGGGAGCCAGGGCTTCAGACGTTAGAATAATGAATCACAAACAGCACTTGGCCTTGAGAAGCTCATCATGACCAGGCAACAGGAGGCATGAAAACAAGGATATACAGCAGTCTCTTGGGTATGCTAGAGGAACATGCTTAGGAGCTAGGGGAGCTAGAAAGATGCAAGTTCTCAAGCCCAGAGAATGGAACCTTCATGGCCATGATGATGCCTGGGTGAAAGGCTGAAGGCTGAGTGGGTACAGGCAATGTATGGAGTCAGCATTTCACCCAGAGGAGCACTCAGAAGAAAAGCACCAGATACTGAAATGCCAAAGCTCAGAGCTCCAAAGCAATGAGGCCAGGAGGGAGGGCACTGAGGGCCAGACCACAATCCATGTGCCACATCTCCATGACAGCTGACCTTCAGGATCCAAGAACTACTGAAGGCTTCGAAACAGAGTGGGACCACGGGGAGATTTTTTGCTTCAGAAGACTACATTCTAAAATAATTTTGTTTTTTAAAATAATACAAGCCAGATTCTCCACATAGACCCTGATTACAGTCTTTCTGGTGCAATTAATATTGGCAAGCTTTTAAGAAACCATTTTTTTTGTTTTAATGATTTTTTTAAATTTTACTTTTAAAATTTTGAGTCAGTGTCAATAAAATCCACTTTGAATAGCTAATGATCAATTTAATTTAATTGAATTCCCCTCAAAGCCAAATTTAATAACCTTGAACTGTATTTGTTGGTAAGTAACTTGGAAGTCTGTTTTTGTCCTAAAAATGAAAACTGGTGGTTTGGGAACTTAAATTTTTTGTTTGTTTATTTTTCTCGAGACTGTTTCTCTATGTAGTCTTGGTAACTATCCTGGATCTCACTCTGTAGACCATGCTGGCCTCAAACTCACAGAGATCCTCCTTGCTCTACCCCCCCCCCCCCCCGCGCCCCTAGCGCCAGCGGGAACTAAAATTTTTATGGCGAGGTTGCTGTGAAGGAAAATGAAAGGGCTTTGCCTCACAGTGGGGCTCAGCCTTGGAGTTCAATTCTTCCTCAACCCTCTCACGTGTTCATTCACTGAATTGGACAGTCTGTCTTTCTGTGATGAATATGCTTTACTTTGAAGACATTAGCCTGACCTCCACAACTAAGATTAAAGAAACACTTATCCAAAGAAGAAGAAGAAGGAGGAGGAGGAGGAGGAGGAGGAGGAGGAGGAGGAGGAGGAGGAGGAGAAGGAGAAGAAGAAGAAGCCAGCAGGCTGGAAACATGATTCATTTGGTAGATTGCTTTCTTTGCATGACAAAGCCCTGGGTTCCATCCCCAGCATCACATATAACTAGGTGTGGTGACTCTAGGGAGGCTGGAGGATCAGGAATTAATTTCAGGTCATCTTCAGCTATGTAGTGAGTTAGAAGCCAGTCTAGACTGTAAGACCCATCTCAATCAATCAATAACCTTCTAACCCAAATAAGCAAGAACTATGCCACACTGAACTTTGGGGGTTGTTATGAATACTACTGTGAACACTGATGAACAAGTTTCTGCTTGAGCCCTTGCTTTCAATGCTGTGGCTATCTACCTAGAGTAGAATTATTGGATCGTGTCATAATTCTGTGTTTAAGTTTTTGAGGAAACTCACACCACTATCTAGGGACCAGAATGTGAAATTGTAGCTGAAATTTGAATGGTACATATACAAAAACCTAAGAGGGATTCTTGTCTGTAAACATATATTCGAAATCCTTGGTTGCCCATCAAAAGATTAGCAAATGAGAGGCTAGGAGGATGGTTCAAGTTACTGGGGATCTGATGCCCTTTGGTTGCCCATCAAAAGATTAGCAAATGAGAGTCTAGGGGGATGGTTCAAGTTACTGGGGATGCCCTTTTCTTATCTATGTGGGTACTGGATATGCACTTGGTCACAGGATTCCCTGGAAATGGAGTTACAGATGAATGTGAGCTGCCATGTGGGTGTGAGGAACTGAACCTGGGTCCTTGACAAGAACAGTAAGTGCTCTTAACTGCTGAGCCATCTCTCCAGTCCTTGCTCACAGGGTTTTATGTTTTAAATTAAAATTAATGCTTAGAGAATATCACTTTTAACAATCTATCCGTTTTAACCAACATCTTGTTAAAGAACCATTCCCCAAACAAGATTCAAGTATCAACATGGGACCAGTATGCAAAAGTGAAATCCTAGAGGAAATATTTTAGATTTTAGGGAAATGTTCAGCCAACATATGCATATCTTTGCATACACTGTATTCAGTTCTTCTGAGATGCAAAAGAAATATAGGAAAACAGCTCAGTTTTCACTCCTCTATTCAAAAAAATTTATTAAGGAAGTACCAGCTAGACATGGTAGCATTGTCTATAATCCCAGCACTTAAGAGGTGGAGGCAAGATGATTAGGAGTTCAAGGTCATCTTTAGCACATAGTAAGTTTGAGGCACAGTCTATGCTACATGAGATCCTGTCTCCAAAAAAAAAAAAAAGGACTATCCTTGTTCTGTGTATTTGAATGAATGTCATGTTACCAAAGCAAAAGAAGTGCTTAGAAGAAATCAGGAGGCTCATTCCATGTGTGCTGGCTAATTTTCTGCCAACATGACACAGCTAGAGTCATCAGAGTGGAGGGAACCCCAATTGAGAAAATGCCTCCATAAGACCAGGCTGTAGGCAAGCCTGTAGGGCATTTGCTTAATTAGTGATTGATGGAGGAGGGCCCAGCCCAAGGTAGATGAGGATACCCCTGGGCTGGTGGTCCTGGATTCTGTAAGAAAGCAGGTTCCATAAGTCATGGAGAGCAAGTCTGTAAGAAGTACCCTCCATGGCCTCTGCCTCAGCTCTTGCCTCCAGATTCCTGCCCTGCTTGAGTTCTTGCCCTCACTACTTTTGATGATGAATTGTGATGTGGAAGTGTAAGCCAAATAAAAGTTTTCCTCCCCAAGTTGCTTTTGGTCCTGGTGTTTATCACAGCATTAGTAACACTAACTAAGACACCTCAGCAGCCCAGTACTAACTTTCTACTGGCTCCATACTAATGAATAGGCAATCATAAGCTACTTATGGACTAAAGTCTACACATACTTTCTGAAGACAAGAGGACTTCTTTATGCTATTGTAAGAAACCATTACATATACAAGTGGCTTTAAATAATGGCTTAAAACAGCACAGCTTCCTTATGTTTCTGGAAATCAGAAGTCTACACTGGGTCTTTCAGATTAAAATCAGCTTTTCATCAGGGCTGTGATCTGTGTGGCAGCTCTAGGGGAGGAACTCTGTCTTTGTCTTCTGGATTCTAAAGACCAGTTGCATTCCTTGGCTCATGGCCCTTTCTCCTTCTTCAAAGACCATTTTTCTAGTCTCCATATCTTGTCACATCTCCTTCCTGTCTGGTCCTCCTTGGAATGACATGAGGCACACCCAGACCATTCACCATTGCCTCTCCATCTTCAGACCCTCAATCACCACTCCAAAGTGCCTTTCACCACATTAAGAGACATGAGGGCAGGTTACAGGGACTGGGGTATGGACACCTTGGGAAAGGAGGAATTACTTGGTCTACTACTATTGGGTAAGATTTGAGAAAGTGGAGAAGAAAGTGTGATGGGAAGAGCATGGAGAGGATGTTTGTCTCTTTGACCACAAATATGCAAACATCCTTTCTTTTTTGGGAGTAATCCCAAGACAAAACATCAAGCCTGACCCCTCTTTTCCTTTGAGAGAGGTACAGGGCCCAAGGCTGGTAATGTGTTGCCCCCACTCTTCATTTTGACCGGATTGCTTGTCTTTTTGTTTTGTTTTTGTTTTTTGGGGCAGGGTTTCTCTGTAGCTTTGGAGCCTGTCCTGCAACTTGCTCTGTAGACCAGGCTGGCCTCGAACTCACAGAGATTCAACCGTCTCTGCCTCCCAAGCGCTGGGATTAAAGACGTGCACCACCACTGCCCGGCTGCTTGTCTTTTATTCTATTCCTCTTGGGCTTGCACTTAGGGACCTTAGAAATGATCATGTGAAGCTTGTTATAATGATTACATCAAGGACATTGTTGAGAAGAAACCTTCTACCTCTCACCCCTCAAGAGAGGAAATTTCTCTTAGGTCACAATACTAGGAATACCATCCAGTCTTTGGAACATGTGACTTGCTTTCAATGTGTGACGGTAGTGATCCTATAATCAGATGTTTCCCAGTCTTTACTGTGCTCCATAAGGTTGAGGCCAGTGCTTAGAGGTTTGCTGTGCCAGTCAGGCACACCCTCCTGCCATTCAAGGTTAGAAACTGATGAACGGCAGACCCAAGAGTCCCAGTGGAGTTCATGTTCAGAACTGGCTGTATCATACCAAACACATGCTCTAGCGAACTTTGATGGACATGTAGGTTGTACATTTTAGCTCAGGATGATCTGCAGGCATTGTAAGCCCCATCCATGCCTGCAGACCTGTTTAGAGGCCTGCCTTAAACCGATCTCCTCCACATCAGAGACAAAACACAGAGAGAAATCACGGACAAAACACAGAGAGAAATCACGAAAAGAGTGTGTCTCCAGGTGCTGACTGGATGTCTTATTGCCAGCAAGGAGCAAAAGAATGCATGTCTTGGAGCTCCTTCCTGAAGAATGGAGACCTCCATCACTCCTGCCAACTGTGACAGCAGAGATGTTGTCAATGCTTCTCATTTTAATTAAAAAAAAAAAGTAAGCTGGGGCTGAAGACCTGAATCACTCAGTAAAGTACTCGCCATACAAGCATGAGGACCCAAGTTTGTATCCCCACAACCCTGTTAAAAACTGGACAAAGACAGGCTGATCCTGGGAGCTCACCGGCCAGCCAGCTGCCACAAAAATGGTGAGCTTCAGGCTTATCTGTCTCCATGTCTCAAGGCAACAAGACAGAAAGTGACAGAGCAGAACGTACCCGAAGGCCCCTTCTGGCCTCTGCAGGTGTGTTCTCGGGTGCATGCACCCGAACATGCATGTACACATGCATGGCCAGAAAAGATGATAAATGAAACATCTAAATTTTTTCTTTAATTAAAAAGTGCTTTGGCCTTAAATACGCTGTCACCAAAGCTTCTCATGGCTCGTTGTTAAAGTATCATTCAGAATTCATCTCCTCTGCCACCTCACAGGATCACTTCCGTGATCCCTCCTCATGTACTAGAACTTCCTTCTCCTCATCTGTTTCCATCTCGTCACTCTGTGGTCTTCACAGCGTGGACCACTTTCTGAAACAATCTTGTTCGTGGATTTCCTTGTTTGCCACCCATTCTCTTTCCCTTCTAGAACTCACAAACACCCAGGTCCCACAGAGGACAGAGGTTTCTCTCATTGTCTTTTATTACTTCCCCAGCCCCTGAGCATAATGTCTGGCACACAGGAGAGCCAACAGTTCTTACTGGTGAATGAATGAGGGGTGTCCCTTGAGCTCCCAGGTACCCCACATCTATTAAATTTCAAGTGTTAACTGTGCTCCCCTCTGCTACCCATCCCTTACCTATCTCTTTTTTAAAAGATTTGTGTGTGGGGTGTGTGTGTACATTTGATTCTGTGCACCACAGGCATACAGGTACCCTCAGAAATGAGAGAGCATCAGATCTCAGGGAACTGAGATTATAAACAGTTGTAAACCTCCTGCCATAGGTGCTGGGAACCAAACCCAGGTCCTCAGCGTGAACACTGAGTGCTCTTACCTTCTGAGCAATCTCTCCAGCCCTCCCTACCTGTCCCTTTTTCTACACCCTCTTCACCTTCAGTGGAGTCCTTCAGTGCTGTGCGCAAAGCTCGGAGAGGCCATTATTTTGCACTTATCCAAACCATCATGTTAGGTAGCCCTGTGGGGATGACACTCAACAAATAAATCTTAACAAAGAATTTGTAAAACCTCAACTGCCCTAGATAAGACAGGACTGATCTCAGGGTCTGAACTGGGGCAGCAGATTGGGAGACGCACCGGTGAAAGTTAGGGGTTCACGGGGAGTCTCCAAACTTGCATTAATGCTCAGGAGCTGCAGCCGATTTTTGATGCGATTAGCTGTCCTGCCCTGCCAATGGGTGTCCCTCCTGGAACTTGCATTCTCCGTTAGCCCTGGGCTCAGTAACACTCCCACACACCCATGGTCGGTCAGCAGGCTGGTGGAGGGAAGGAACCCGCTGGAACTGGGGCAGAGCAGGGATACAGACAGAAAGAACACTCCTTAGCCTGCTCTGTACTCACAGTGTTTAATTCTCTGTGTGCCAAAGGTGGTGAAGGGAAATTTGAGGTTTTGTGTTTATCAGGGGACTAGGGTGTGGCTTGTTTGAAAGTTAGGAGGGTTGCCGGTTGTTCTCTCGCCTGCACAGGCCCTGAAGGTCCACCCCTCAGTGCCTGCAGCTACAGGGTCCTCAAGGACCATTCAAAGGCCACCTTGGGCAGCCCAGCTGTGCTTTCCTCTTCCCCGGCGGAGCCACTTCCTGGCTCAGTGGACCCTCCGTGCTGTGTGGCCAGCTCTTGTGGGTCACTGTTTTGTAGCTATTCAGATGCTCTGTCAGACTGAGTAGCCTCAGGGACAAGACACCCCATAGATGCCTTTTAATGAATACAGAAGCTTAGGTTCTCACAATTCCCCCTGCCCCCCAACAACATGGAACTGATACCAGGGTCCATATCAGGGCAGCATCTAAAAGTGGTTGCAGATCGTGGGTCCCGCTTAGGAATGTCAAAGGCTCAAAGAGAATCTGAAAGTTTGCTACAATATTGCTGGTCTTGTCACCTGGTCTCGTCATTACAGACTAAAAAGTTAAGCCTCAAAAAAGAGTTCGAGTAACTTGACCACTATCTTTCTCATCTTATCTGTGCCTAGAATCAGACATTACTTACAAAACCATCTTTACCCATTCAGCAAATATTTGCTGACAGTCTACTGGGTGCCAGGACCTGTGTTGCCCCCAAGAAGCTCTCAGTTTAGTGGGAGAGACAGCCCTATAACCAGACATGATGAGATGTTAGAAGGACCATCTAACCCAGCTGGGATTGGGGGAGGGGGCTTAGGTCAGGGGAGGCATCTTGGAGAAGCGACAGATAAGTGGAACCTCTAAGAAGGAGTTAGGCAGGCAAGGGGCCAAAGGAAGATGTTCCAGCCAGAGAAGGCGAGCTGGAAGAGGAGAGAACAGGGCCCTGTTGGGAATTGCAAGTAATTACTGAGAATTCAGCATATGTGCCAAATACTCTTGCCAGCTCCGGGGTTACACAAAGTAAAAAACAGGGACCCTGCCTTCAAGGAATTTACAGTAAAAGATAAATGAAAAGATAACCGTCTAGAACATTGTGTTCCACTTCACTTGACTGGGAATATGGTTTGGGTACCCACCTTTCTTCCCTTCGGGAGACACCTCCACCTTCTGTGGTAAGTCCCACACCTCAGTATCCTGGAACAGGGCTAGTAACTACCTCAGGGAAAGAAAATTTAGAAATGGCTAGATGAGTGGCCCAGAGGGTATGCCCTCTCCCATTATTGCTATTATCATTGCCAGCAGGATCTGTATTGAAACCTGGAACTTGAGGCAAAGGCTGCCCAAGGGAGAAAATGTTTCCAGGTCAAGCTAACACCTATGCTCAGGAAGAGAAACCAAGCAACCCTTTCCATAGGGTCACCCTCAGGAGGTAGGAGTTCTGTCAGCTGCACCGGCCTCTGCGTTCAGAGTCTTAGCATATTGACTTTATCAGGTACTGTGAGTGTAGACATATATATGCATGCGTACATAGAGGTAAACAGAGTCACCCTCCAAGGGCAGAGTAGGACCCACCTAAAGCCACATCCATTCTGGGGAGCTGCCCCTTCCCTCAGGAAAGGAAGTCCTTGACCTTCCTGTTCCAAAGCCAGCCCTGTCTCTGTCATGGTTAGATTTTCTTGTCAACCCGACACACCTGGGAAGAAGGAGCCTCAACTGGGAAGTTGCTTCAATTAGATTCAGCTGTAATTGTGTCTGTGAGGCATGGTCTGGATTGATAAGGGCGTAAGGGGTACCAGCTCACTGTGGGCAGCACCGTCCCTAGGCAGGCTCTGTAAGGAAGTTATCTGAGCAGAAGCCAGAGAAGAAACCAATAAGCAGTGTTTTTGCTCAGGTTCCTCTTTGAGCTCCTGCCCTGACTTCCCTCAAAGACAGACTGTGACCGGAATGTATGTCAACCCCTTTCCTTAACAAGTTGCTTTTGGTCATGGTATTTATCACAGCAAGAAAAACAGTGAAGCAAACAAAACAAGCTTCCACTTCAAGATGGATGGCATCTCTCTGCGTGGAGTGAGAGGGAAATAGGGCTCTTCTTTGGATCATAAAATAATAACCAGTTTGTTAGATGTGGATGAATGCCAGGAACTCAATAAACACGGGGTACTTATTGTACTGAACCCTGAAGGAACAGCACCCCTCTACCTCTTCTAAAAGCTCTACTTTCCTCTAATCTTCCCAGGGTCCTCTTAGCTGCAAGGCTGTGATGCCACCTCACTCACCCCCACCCCCAAGTTCCTCCTGTTATCTTGTAGGGTTAGCAACTAAGAAACTGTCAAATGCACCACTCAGGGCTAGTGGAAACTCTCTCATGAAGAAAAGAGTTACCAGGCAGAGAAAAAAGGCAACAATTTGAGCCACACAGGGAAAAGAAAAAGGAGGCCCAGTGTGGGGTTTTGTTTTGTGGGCTGGGTCCTTGGTTCCCATCCTGTCTGACTTGCTTGTGGTTGGGCAGTAAAATTCTCCTCCTGCATAAGCTACTTTCATACCTTACATAAGTCTGTCTCTATAACTAGGCTGGCATGACAGATATAAGCTGGGACGGTCCCAGATAAAGCAAGACTTCTTCTGTCCACTCTCCTTATAACCCACTAATTAAGAAGATGGAGATAAACAATTCATCCAATGTCGAGGTGCAGTGATAATTTCCCGATAATTCAGGAAATGTCTGATTATATAAGTGTTAGCTGGAAAATGTAGAAATATGTCTAATAACCCATCTCCTCTTCCTTCAGTCTAATCATGGTTTTACTTTGTCACTATAGTGAAGAATGTGCCTGGTTCCAAACTGGTCCCAAAATAGCCTCGAAAATGATTTAAATATTAAAAAAAAAATTGCATGAGGTTCTTGTGGGGTGCTATAGTTTACATCTGGAGTATTTTTCTTTTCTTTCTCCTTTTTGTTTTTGCTTTGTTTTTTGTTTTGCTGTTTTGGTTTTGTTTGGTTTTTTGTTTTCAGAGGCAGGGTTTCTCTGTGTAACCCTGGCTGCTCTGTAGACCAGGCTGACCTTGAACTCAGAGATCCACCTGCCTCTGCCTCCCATATTCTGGGACTAAAGGGGTGTGTCACCACCGCTCAACTAATCTGGAGTATTTTCTAAATGTTTGTGGATTAAAAGCTTAGCAGGAGTGTGCCACTATTGGAAGGTAGTGGCTCATGGAGGAGGTGGTGTCTAGTGAAAGGCCATTAGCTTATTTATTGGTGCTTGTCCCGAAAGGGAATTTTGAGACTCTGTCCTCTCCTCTTGCTTTGGCGTCCTGGCCCTGAAGGAAGTAGTTCTGTCCACTTCTGTCATTGCCATCTAACACCCGTAGCAGAGGCCAGAGCAGTGAATTCACCCAATCTTGAACTGGATCCTCTAGAACCAGAAGCTAAATAAGGCTTTTCCCATATAAATTATCTCTGGAACTCGTTATTGTTGTTTTATAGTGATGGAAAGCTAATAGAAAACTGGTACCAAGAGTGGGGTTGCTGACCATAGCTACCTTATGGTGTAGAGGTGTATTCCTTTATCATGGAAGGGTTTAGAAGACTTGGAAGGCACAAGAGAGAAATCTTAAAATGTTTTCAGAGCTGGGATATATCTCAGTGGTAAAGCTCTTGCCTACCATACCAAAGAAGAAAGGGCTTTTTAGAATTTTGGAATTTTAACAGGCCATTCTGGTGACTGTTCAGAAGACTGGGCTATTGATAGGAATATAGGCAGTAAGAGTTGGGCTGATGAGGTTTCAGATGTCAATGAGGACTCTGTTGGGAATTAGACCAGCGGCCACTCTTGTTACACGTTGGAATCTTTTGTCTGTATTTTTGTCCTTGTCTTGATGCTTTGTACAAGGTCACACTTAAAGATTATGGACTGGTTACTGTGATGGGAGAAATTCAGCGCAATGAAGTATTCAGACTGAAGCGAGGATTTTACTGGCTGTTTTCAGCCAAGTTTAGTGAGAACGAGGAGCAGCAAAAGGGAGAGGAACAAAAAGGGTAGGCTTGGCAGAAAAAGGAGCCCTTGTGAGGACTGCCAAAGGGATTAGCACCCATAAAGAGAAGCCAAGTGCTTTGCATGAAGAACAATAGGAAAGATGCCTTGAGGACATCTCACAAATCTACAGAGGGACCCCACCTATCACAGTCTCAGAGATATAGAAATAAAAATTAACTTTTCAGTACAGAATCATTTGAAAAGAATCACGCAGTGTCCTGCATGCTCAGCATGGCCCCATGGTCCCCCCCCCTCCACCCCACTCCACACATATACACACTCAAACACATATACATTTCACATGTTCATCTGGCAAAATGTTCTGTGCCTGCAAAAGCCATAGTTTAAGCAGGTTCAAGGACAGCTTGTACTGGCAGCAGACTTTGGCACTATCCATATGATCCTGGTTTTCCTGGCCTGCAGAATATAAGTGTTCCAGGGTCATGGCAGCTTCCACCAGCTTTCCAAGGAGAGTGTAAGGCAGGCAGTTTGTGGTAGGGTCCAAGGCCCCATAAGCAAACCCTAAAGAGTAGTGTGTAGAGTGAGAGCATAAATCTAAATTGCAGTAGAGACTCCCAGGAAGGTAGAGGTGCAGCAATGTGCAGCGTCTGCTAAGGGAAGCTATAGCTAATTGCTTATAAGAAGTAAGAAGAGCCAGCCTGTAGAGCGGGCCATTTAGGGCCAGCAAGACATCTCAGCCAGTAAAAGCACCTGCCACCGAGCCTCACAAATTGGATTTATTCCGTAGGGTCCACACGATGGAAGGAGAGGATCAACTACCTCAAGCTGTCCTCTGACCTCTACAAACGTACATGTATGTGTGCATGCACCCAGGAAATAAGTAAATAAATTTGATAAAACTAAAAAAATAAATAAAACAATGGCTAACATGACTGCAGCTAGTAAATTCATAGAAGCAGGGTCGTGCAAATGCTTGAAAGCCCACATTCCACTTCTGTATGCCCCAGATGCTAGACATGGAGCTTGGAGGGCGATTTGGTCTTGCTTTGAGCAAATCTCTCACTATTTCCTGTTCCTCCCTTCTGAAATAGCCTACCATTGCATCTTGGAGGCATGCGACTTTCTTTTTTATTTTCAAAGGGGCTCACTTAGTGAATTGGCCTTGCATCCTAGGGGAGACTTTGGATTTAAACTTTTGAGCAATGCTGAAACTAATGAGACTCTTGGTGGTGGATCAAAGGCCTTTTGCATTCTGAGATGGAAATGAACCTTTGGGTCCCAGGGGTGGGATGCTGTAGTTTAGATCTGGAATGTGGCTGGAATGATGGTATTGGTGAGTGGTGGAGATTTTAGAAGGCGGAGCTTAGAGGAATGCTCTTAAGTTATTAGGGGAATGCTCTTGAGTGGGACCTTGGCAGCCTCTTCTTGCTTTTGCTCACTGGTAAGTGATTTGTTCTGCCATGCATTCCCTCTATTGCCATCTGACACCCATGAGAGGTGCATAGCAATAGGCCACCACGGGTCACCTAATTTTAGACCTAGACCTCCAGAAGTATGAACTAAATAAACCTTTCTCACATAAGTAAATTCCTGGGTATTCAGTCATAGTAATGGAAAACTCACACATGGGGAAAAGCCACAGATTAGGAACTCAAGTGGTTCTCATCCTAGATATGGATCTTGGCAAGGACCACTCTGTTGTGAAGGTGCTTTTAGAAACATAGATGTGTATTTCCACAATGTCAGAATTTATTGGATACCAAAAAATTCACAAGTTACACTGGTTTTTTTGACTGAAGTTTGCTAAGTCATCTTAACCTTGATAGCTGGCCATTAGCAAACTTGTGTTCTTTTATCCCAATCCTCATTAATAACAGTAATTGTCGGATTCCATATTACACCTCACACAATAATATCTAAATAGGGAGAGAGATGTTACATAATGGCTATTAAAGGGTTAACAAGGCCACAACAGAATTCAAGGAATCCGAAGAGGCAGAGACAGAGAGCTGATTTAGATACAAAGAGAGAGTTTAGATAAGATATTAATAGGCACAGCTGGAGAGTGGCCAGTGGTCCTGAGCTGAGCTGCAGAGGTGAGATGCAGGATGATAGAGGCCATATAGGCAAGTGCAAGACCATAAGACTGTGGAGGTGAGGTGCAGAACCAGGTCCAGACTGATGAACTGTGGGTGGACAGATGGCAATTTGAGTAGGTCATGTTAGCAGTAAGAACTGAGCTGAGCTGAAGTTCTTGAGACAATTGGAAGTTCTCTGCATGTTGACGCCTTGACACATGCAGAAGGGGTAGTCACCATCACCATGTTAGATGTCCTTTTCTTTATGGAGTCCAGGTGGGGTGCTGTATCCCTCCTTTGTCTGGCATGCTCAGTAAGTTCTCAGGTCTGATTCTTCTGATATAATTTTAATATTCTCGTGTGTTCATATGGTCTCCATCTACATCAACAAGCTTATAGGGCTTCACCCATTTACAGTTGTGAATCAATTTGGGTGCTGGGCAGGTGGCAGTGTCTACATGCACAACAAGGTTCACAAACATCCTGCCTCTACATCTGTGCTCAAAATAGAGTCAAATACTGCTTATAAATTGGAATCACTACAGCCTGAAAAACCACTGCTACAGTATGGTGTAGCTTAAGGCAGGGAGCTGCCTCTTCTAAATGTTTGTCTTCAGTTTCCAAAACCTAAGAAGGAGGGTTAGAACAACGGTGATGCTCCCCATAATCTTCCCTCACCTCGGGTGCCACTGCATCCTGTGCAACGTTCTCCCAGTGGCCTGTTTGTTTGTTTGCTGTGGATGATTGATTGATAAATAAAATGCTGATTGGCCAGTAGCCAGACAAAAAGTATAGGTGGGACAAAGAGAGAGGAGAGGTCTGGGAAGTGGAAGGCTGAGGCAGAGAGACACTGCCAGCTGCCGCCATGAGAAGATGTTAAGATACCGGTAAGCCATGAGCCATGTGGCAACTTATAGATGAATAGAAATGGGTTAATTTAAGATATAAGAACATGCCGGGAGGTGGTGGCACACGCCTTTAATCCCAGCACTCGAGAGGCAGAGGCAGGCGGATCTCTGTGAGTTCGAGGCCAGCCTGGTCTACAGAGCGAGATCCAGGAAAGGCGCAAAGCTACACAGAACCCTGTCTCGAAAAACAAAAAAAACAAACAAACAAAACAAAACAAAAAAAGATATAAGAACAGCTAGCTAGAAACCTGAGCCATTAGGCCAAATAGTTTAAATAATATAAGCATCTGTGTGTTCATTTTATACATGGGCTGCGGGACTGCTGGGGTTTGGCGGGACCCGGAGAGAAGCTCTCCAGCTACATTTGTTTGTTTGTTTGTTTGTTTGTTTGTTTGTTTGTTTTGTTTTGTTTTGTTTTATTCAAGACAGAGTCTCCCTATGTAACCCTGGCTGTCCTGGAACTCATTATGTAGACCAGGCTGACCTCGAACTCACAGGCATCTTCTTGCCTCTGCCTTCCAAGTGCTGGGATTAAAGGCAGGTGCCTCTATACCTGGCTTCTCCCAGTGCCTTTTAAAAGCACTTTCCTACTTTTTACTCTGTGAATATTATTCCTCTGCCACACTAAGGGGACAAGGACTGTCTGCAGATTGATTAGTGTTTGGTTGTGAGGGCCAAGGAGGATACTCCAGGTCCTGCCAGGGCTCTGGGGAAGCCTGTGCTAATTTGAAAGTGAAGAGCCACATGTACAGGTTTATAGATGCTAATGAAGTATTTAGCAGTGCCTTCAGGGAGTGGTATACGACCCCTCTGACCCCATGTGGTCCTGTATGAGGAATCACACAAGTGAGCTTCCAGCACAGATGAGCAGACTTTGAGGGGACGTCTATGCCTTCCTCTATAGCCAGGGTGTCTCATTAACACTGTCCCTTTCAGAAGCCCAGAAATGTACAGATGAGAATAAGCATGGTTCTCCTGCCGGGTAAGTCGGGGTGACTTATTAGAGTGTTGCCAAGAGGCTGCATCCTTGGGTGTAAATCAACTGATGGACGTGTGCCTTTCCAAACAGACCAGCCTCTCAATATTCTGCCATTTGCCCTCTAGGAAACAGGGAGGAACACAGTCAGGGTGGGCTTCGGCACATGAGGGCCATCGTCTTAAAGAGGACTGAGAAGACATCTATAAAGCCAACCAGGCAAGCTTTTGATCCATTTGTCTACTCCCAGAGCGCATACGCCCTTTCCAGAACCTGGAAATAATGCAAGAGGTTCCGGCAATGGGGTCAAGGTCCATAGCCTGTCTGAGCATTGCAAATTTGCATGTCTGTGTCAAAAGACAGTATGGAGGGCAAAGGCACCATGTCATAAGAGGCAGTGCTGAAGGCAGAGCCTGATGCCTGGTGGAGCTCCTGTAATGACCACAACATCCACAAAATGGAAACATCTTTGAGTCCCTCTAGACCCATTCACGGGTCTAGTCTCCTGCTTCAGCCAGACTGAGTTTCCTGTTCCATGCTTCGTTCAGCCTCTTCTATTGAGATCCCAGCAGATTCTGTCTTCCTGTGCGAACCCCTTGAAGCACTGGCGCTCTGGCTTTTGACCCACTGGCTGTGGAAACTACACTCCAAATCGGACACTGTACTTCAGGCAAACCAACTTTATAACCCCACACTCCTTCCTCATTTCAGCCTCTGTCTTACCTAGAGCCCCAGGCTCTTTTCCAACCTAGTTTGTCCTTCCAGATTCTTCCCTGAACCCTTTCCTGATGACTTCTGCTCACGTCGATTTCACTTGTTCTCTTCAAGATGGAGTTAGTAGTGGATCTTACACTGAAACATTGTTCACCATCACAGTGACTCATGCCTGGTCTTCCTGGCTACAGAGTGTGCAGGGTAAAAGTCGCCTGCTGCTTATTCATAACCCCATGGCCTCACCTAGGCCTTGGGTTGGTACCAAACTCACAGTAGATTCACTAAGCTCATGCTAATGGTCTCATTTCCATCTGAGCCGACTGGTTTGGGTTTCTTATCGTGTTGCTCTACTACACTAGTGGTTGCTCATCTTCTCCAATATGAATATCTACAAATGACAGAAATGGCAGTCAGAGAACTATTCGACCGAGAAGTCACACTACATTAAGAGGCTTTTACACCAGCTATCTTTTTTTTTCTTTTTAAAAAATATTTGGGGGCTGGAGAATTGGCTCAGTGGGTAAGAGCACTGACTGTTCTTCCAGAGGTCCCGAGTTCAATTCCCAGCAACCACGAGGTAGATCACAACCACCTGTAATGAGATCTGGTGCCCTCTCCTGGCATGCAGGGACACATGCAGGCAGAACAATGTGTACATAATAAATATTTTTTTAAAAAGATTTAAAAAATATTTATTTATGCATATGAGTGCTCTATTTGCATGTATGCCAGCATGACAGAAGAGGGCATCAGATCCCATGATAGATGGTTGTGAGCCACCATATGGTTGCTGGGAATTGAACTCAGGACCTGTGGAGGAGTAGGCAGTGCTCTTAACCACTAAGCCATCTCTCCAGCCCAACACCAGCTATCTTGTATTTGTCCTTACACCAACAGTACACATTTGAGAAACAGTCATGCCTGCAAAAGAGAAAAACGAGAGTCACTGAGCACCAGATTGCTTCCTGAAGATGTAGGTCAGGAACTCATTTCTGTAGCAATATATTGGGAACCATGGCTTTAGGGCCCCCCAGATAGGGAATCAGTGTGAAGGGATGCAGTTCAACATTGTTCTGAAAGGGGCCTCTAGTCATCTTCTCTTTGGGGCTGTCGAATCCTGGCTACACTCAAGATATGTCATAAAGCAAATGAGATAATATAACAGAAAAGGAGAGGTCATAAGGAATTCATATGATCATAAGGTTAGTAGTAACATTGTTGAGCACTAATTTCTGAGTGTTTTGGGTGACTTCACAGGGTATATATTATTTCACCTTTACAACATACTGTAAAATATTACTCACATGAAGGAATAGAAATCATTGTAGAAATAGAGGAAGGGGGCTGAGCATTATGTGTGGGTCCATAATGGACAAAAAAGTAATGGAAGATAACCAAAATGTGATGGATTCATGCAATGAAATTATTCAGACCCAAAAGAAAATAAAAGACCAAGGTACACTACAGCATAATGGCTCTGTGGGTGAAAGTCCCTGCGGCACAGGACTGACAACCTGCATTTGACCCCCCAGATCCTGTGTTTGATCTCCCAGGAGGAGAAAACTGACTCCCAAAAGTTGTCCTCTGGTCTTCATATGCTGTGGCACATGGACATCAGTACACACACACACACACACACACACACACACACACACACACACGCTCGTGCATACACAAGTATGTGTGCATCCACACATGTACACACACAAACACATACACATACACATACACACAAGCTTGATACTTAGGGAAAGAAGCTGGTCATGAGAGGTCACATACTGTATTATGGTTCCATTTACATACAATGTCCAGAATAGGCAAATTCATAGGATAGAAAGCAGATGAGTGGGGGTTCCAAGGACTGGAGAGTAGGGAGCCAGGGGTGCTGCTTAGCAGATATGGGGTTTCCATTAGCAGTGATGAAAATTCCTGAACTAAACAGTGGTGATGGCCGCATAACACTGTACATATATTTAATGCCCCTGCACTCAATACTTTAAAAGTGGAAAAATTCATTTTTGTTTCTATTTTACTACAAAAAACAAAAACAAAATTAGCAACAATAGCCCAACAGAAACAGGATCCTAGAGGCAGATGTGGCCAGGGGCTGGAACCCTCTGGGAGCTTGTGACTCAGGTTAGAGCACATTAGAATCGCTCCAGGCCTTCAGTGACAAGTCACACTGGGACTGCACTAGAGGAGGTCAGGCTGTCATTTGGCCATCTGGGTGTCACCATGAAGGACAAGCATTTTGGTCTGTTCTGATGAATGATACCTGCTCCTGTAGACACTCATGGGTGGTCTAAAGCACTGTTTCCTGACTCCAGCGGCCAGCTGAGAGAAACTTCAGCCATTTTCCCCGTCACGAGCCAACATCCATGAGAAATCCGCCTCCGGCTCCTTTGGCCCTGAAAGGAGACCATATGTACTGCTTGATTTTCTCCTCAGCATCTTCTCAGAGCAGATGTCACTCCTCGGCAGTTCTGCCTTCTAGAACTGCTTCCCATAATGCCATGAAAACAGTGATTATTGCTAAGAAACTAGTCCACCCATGCCTGAAGCTCTTCCAAGAAACATGGCTGGGAAATGCTGCTTCCTGGGGGCCCGAGGATGGAGGACCAGGAAGAATGCTGGTCCTTGGAGGGTCTGAGGCTGTCCCTCTACCTCCAGCCCATGCTTGCTCCCCTCTCTCTGCCACAGCTCAGTCAGCGACAGGGAAGAGCCGCCCTAACCGTGTGCCCATCAGCGCATCTGCACATGGGGACAAGAGGCTATTAGATACACTCCATGTTATTTATTTTGCAATCGAGATCCACCACCACCACCCCGCCCCCCCCCCCCCCCCCCCCCCGCCATGGAATTGAGCCACTTTAAAAACACACACAGCTCAATCAATTTCTTTTGTAGATTTCAAGAGAAGCTTTATTCAGTTCAGGAACACAGCAACAGCTGGGGAAAGCTATTCCCAAGGCAAAGAACAAAGACTTGTAATTATTTATAGTGTGGGAGAAAGAGAAAGAAAAATGGAGAGGATGGAGATAATGCAGATAGGAGAGGGGGGAAACAGTGGCTGGAATAGCCAGATCAGTGCTAACGCTCAGATTTTTTTTTTGGTCCCTTCAATGTGGAAGATTCTTTCAACTTTGCTTCAGTGGTTTGTTCTGCTGGCCTCTCCTTTCCTAAAGCTCATCATGGTCCCACCTTTCCCCAAAGCCTACCTTCTGTTTGTAGAATCTAGAGCTCCCACTACCACTCACTATCCCAATCCCAGTCTCACATCCCCATAGCCACTGTACAGGAGCTTCACCCTGCTTGGCGAGGAAACAGCTTACGGACCTGAGGCAGGTGCCCAAGGATCTTTCACACCGCCACCCAAGTCCCATCCCAAGACTCTCACTTGTGGCCTCTGGGAATAATGACATGGCTCACAGAAATAATGGGGGCCTCAGATGCTGTTGCAGGCAGCTGATGGGATGCCCTGAGGCAGGTGGGCTTTTCAGCCCTCATGTGACAGTGTGTGAGGTGGCCAGTTGAACCATGACCAAATACTTTGTTGAAAACTCTGGACTAGGAGCTGGTCCACAACAGGAGGTAGCTCAGTGGGTAAAGTGCTTGCCACATAAGCGTGAGGACTGGAGTTTGTATCCCCAGCAACAATGTAAATGTGGGTGGGTGTGGCACCCCTCCTGTAATCCCCCCACGCCCCACTTCCCCCCACGCCCCCCTCCCTGGCTTGGAAGGCAGAGACAGGGAATCCCTGTGGCAAACTGGCTAACCAGACTAGCCAAATGAGTGAACTCTGGAAGAGATCTTGTCTCAACAAGTAAAAAGTGGAGAGACCTCTGGCTCCCCAACACGGTGCACACACGTTTACCCACACACATCTGAACGTGCAAAAACCCACGCACGCACGCACGTGTGCATGCACACACACACACACACACAAATAAAAGAAAATAATTAGGAAAGGGTAAGTTGTGTCTATGACCACCATTTTTAATATCACTTATTTTATGTAACTTAATTTCTAACACTGGCTCTATTTATTAATCACCAGTTCAAAAAGATCCCTCCCTCCACCCCCCAAAAATGAGTGATTGACTTCTGCAGGCTTGTGCGAGCTAGCTCTTCCGCCAGTTGCCATATCCTGACCCCTGCTGCAGGTGCTTGGACTCTACCCAGAAGTCCAGCCCAGACACCCCCCAAGGGCCAGGACTGTGTCAGTCTCGTCCTTCACTGAATCATTGGTATTGCCCAGGAGCCAGCAGAACATGGTCCTCAGAGCGTGGGCAGGCCTGTCTGCGAGCACAGAAGCATTTCCTAAGTGTTTGGCAGTTGTTGGCTCCCATAAACATCGGCTAACTGAATAGCAGGAAGAAAAAACAACAGCAAAAAAAAAAAAAAACCAAAAAACAAAATAAAAATGAACAGAGACCTGCCTTTAGCTTATTTATCCATATCAGTTAAAATCACAGATGTGTGCTCTGCCCTGGGCACAGGGCAAGCTCTTTCTGATTTGGGGGAAAAGTGTTAAAGGAGAATGAAAGAAGTCAAGGAGGAAAAGGAAGGGGCCAGCCTGAAGTAGGAAGTATACAGAAGAATTAGGGCAAAGAAACTGGCTTGGTTCCTGACCCACCAGAAAGAAAAACAAGATGGGAAGTGACATGGTATGGGGCCATTGTTTTTATAAATGCCCTTCATTGTTAAAAAAAACAATCTTCCAGGGCTGGAGAATATAGCTCAGGTTTTAGGCAGTAAAAGGTGTGTAAACCTTATGTGCTTAGTGTGCACTGGACCTAGGAGCCTATCTACAGCACCCACCCCCACCATCCTGAAAAATCCCTTATTTTTGGAGATCCCGAAGTTGATCGATTCTTCAGAAGTAGATTTATTGCCTCAATTTGAGAATCCTGTATACTCTGGGGCTTCCTACTGACCTAGGTGGCTTAGTTGGGGTTTCTATTGCTCTGCTAAAACACCATGACCAAAAGCAGCTTAGCGAGGACAGCTTTTATTCGGCTTACACTTCTACATCATAGCCTTTCACTGAATGAAGTCAGGACAGGAACTCGAGCAGGGTAAGGACCTGGAGGCAGGAACTGAGACAGAGGCCATGGAGGGTGCTGCTTACTGGCTTGCTCTCCGTGGCTTGCTCAGCCTGCTTTCTTATAGAACCCAGGACCACCATCCCAGGAGTGGTCTTACCCACCATGGGCTGAGCTCTCCCCCATCAACCGCTAATTAAGCAAATGCCCTACAGGTTTGCCTACAGCCTCATCTTATGGAGGCACTTTCTCAACTGGGGTTCCCTTCTCTCTGATGAAGCTAGCCGGTATCAAGTTGACATACAAACCAGCCAGCCCACTAGTGCGGGAAAGCAGCCGACCGACCTAGCTCCCAGTCAGCACCCCCTGCTACCAGAACTGCACTTGTCACTCAGCTTGCTCTGCCTCCTTCTACAAGTGGCTGCCCCTCTCTGGGCCTCCGTCTCCTCATCTTTGATGAGAAAATTAGATGCTTTTAAAGTTTCCTCCCAGCTGTAACATCCTATGAGCACAAGTTCATTTTTCATCCTGACCCAGATTTTAAAGATAATGTACTTAAAATAATATCAAATTTGAAAGTGATCAGCTTTCTCCTACGCTTAGAAATGTCATCACTGGCAGTGCCTTGGTAGGTGTTCGGTCCTATTTCGGTGCCTGGGGGTTCAGAAGAGGAGGAAGAGAGTGTGGGAAGGTAACCAATTCTGTAACCTCCTCACGACTCCTGAGGCCAAGTCGATGCTTGTCTTGAATGCCTGATCCAAACAGCCATGAGTTATGGATGTACTTTAGGACGGGGACAAGAATAGCATCATCCCTGCTTTCTTTCACAGGGGGCCTGTTCAAGGCCCTGGACATGACATGATTTCTCTCGGACTTTCAAAACCGTTTGTCAAGGTGTGCAGTATGACAGTCCTCCGGGCATAAATGAGCAGGGACTGAACTTGCCAATTTAGCCTAACTCCAGGGGCCAGGGTTCCAACTTGACTCTGACACTTTCCCCCTGCTGCCTTTGCCAAAGGACACTTGGTTAGGGAGGAGGACTTCAGACCAGCATCACCAGCAGGACCTGGGGGGCTAAGAAATGCAAGTGTGGGCCTTAGCCTGGGTCTACTGAGTCAGCTCGGGGTGGGCCCTGAGAGCGGGGTTCTAGCAAGCTGGGGAGCACCAATAGTTCCTGTTTTCTTTCTCTCCCTTCCTGCTTCTCTCTCCCCCTCCCTTCATCTCCTCTTCCTTCATGGCTTCCGTCTCCCTCCCTCCTTCCTCTTCTTATCCTTCCTTCTCTTCCTCTTCCTCTTCCCTTCCTGCTCTTCTCTCCTCCTTTCTTCCCTTCCTCCCTCTCCGTCTCTCTTCTCCTCACCCATCCCTGCCTTCCTCTCTTCGCTGTACTCTCTTTTTTGGTTGTTTGTTTTTGTTTTTCCGAGACAGGGTTTCTCTCTGTAGCTTTGGTCCTGGACTAGCTCTGTAGACCAGGCTGGCCTCGAACTCACAGAGATCCGCCTGCCTCTGCCTCCCAAGTGCTGGGATTACAGGCATGCACCACCACCGCCCAGCCTGTACTCTCTTCTTATTTGGGATTTGGATTTTGATCTTGGTATAGCACTTGCCATGAACTCTACCCTCCTAATACATTTTCTAGTACATGGAAAGCACTGTTGACCATAGGTACAGAGCTGGGTAGAGTCTCAGAGCCTTCTTCATCTTGCTTAACTTAAACTTTATGGACATCAATCAGTAAATGCCCCCCTTTCTCACCCCAGTCCCTTGGCAATCAAGCATCCCAATCTTGGAGTCTGTGGATGGGGGACAGGGCTGTTCCTGGAGGCTGTCTGGAAGTGGGACCATGCGGTCCTTGTCTTCACATACCTGCCTTGTTTCACCTCATTTGAGAGTCCCTCCGTGATGCTGGGCTGCTTGTCTTTATCTGGTTTATAGACACCCTGGCAGGCAGTGGTCCTCAGAAAGCCCACATTCCTGGTGTGGTTATAGTCATCTGACCTTTGCCCTTTGCTGAGGGAGGTTCCAAATGCTGCACTGAGCATACAGCTGTTCCTGAGTTGAGTCAAAATTGTTTTCCACATGTGACTGTCTGATTCTAATAGAGCAAACAGTGTTCCAGGCTTCTGGAATTCTCTTACTATTAAAGTCATGAGGGAGAAGATGCATGGATTCCAGAAGGAAGTTTTCAGGGCCAATTTCAATGCCTCTCGTGGAGTTTTCTTCGGTCCCATGTCCTTAATGGGTTTGCCCCACGTGAAGATGAGCAAGCAGACAGTCATGACTTGAATTCTGTATGTTGATTCTTACTGGGGTCTTTCTTACTTGTACTTCTGTCCCTCCAGCGCTGGGCACAGCTGCCAAAGGGAAGGTGGCTTAGGAGTCAGCTTTCTGTTAATAGAACAAATCTCTGAGACCGTCATCTGTAAAGTGGGTTTCTTTTGACTCAGTTTTAGGGGTTCAGCCCATGGTCAGTTGGCTCTATGACTTTTGATCCTGTGATGAGACAACACTGCACAGGAGAGAGCCTGTGGAAGAGTAAAACCATTCACTTCGTGGTGGAGACATGAAGCAGAGTGCCCACGGAAGACGCCAGGGTCCCCACAATCTTGGAGGGCACATGCCCCCATAACCTAAGGCCCTCTCACCCAGCCCCACTGTTTAATGCTTCTTCCATCTTCCAAGAGTGTCAGTCTGGGGTCAAACCTTTAACACGTTGGCTTTGGAGGACATTGCAGATCTGGATTATAGCATTGCCATTGGGTGGGAAGCAGGAGGCGTGGCTTGTGGAGAAGCAGGGGCCTCCGTCTGTAGAAAGTCAGCAGTCTCGGCTCCCATCTTAGTAGGGTACAGCGTGAGTCATGGTCCCTACGAAGAGTAGGAAGTGGGGGTTCAGGGGGCCTGACAGATTTGTTTTCTAGTTCTAGGAATGACAGGATGCTATGGACTCCTGCTTCTTGACCTAATGGGTGCTCAGATATTTCTTTGGCCAAAGCAGACCCACTCAGTGTTGGAGAATTACTGCAGGCATGCTGTCGAAGCTACCGTCTGTTCCCAAAGCTCTGGCCATGTGCTCAGTGCCATTCCCCCTGAACAGATGAAGTTACTGGAGAAAATCCTTACACAACACAGGCTGGCCTCATCTTAGATCCCAGCTCCAGACTGCAAATGGCTATCAGCACCACCTCGCCATCTCACCCGTCTTCTCTTGGCTTTCCTTGCTGCCCCCTTCCCCTCCCTGCCGCCTTCTTCCTCCTCCCTAGGCTCCAGCCCAGCTCTGGGGATGACCATGCCACATGTTTGGCATGGAAAATAGAAGCCAACAGATGGAACTCTCTCAGCTTGGCACTACCAAATGTGCACAGCATCCTACATCTTCAACCTCAGGCCTCTCTCCTTGGTCCCTGGAGTAGGGATATCTACTGCTTTCAAAGGCTGAGCTCTGAATTTGGGTCAGGATCCCACTCCATGTTGTCTATCCCAGGAATTCACAGCCTGTTGTCTGTCTACTTTGTCTGTCTCTCCATCCATTTATATCTCCTTTCCTTCCTTCTTCTGTAAGCTTTCACTCTTATCCTTTTCACCTGTCCTAGACCATCTCTGCCCCCTCTAATCTCATATAATTGATAAATGCACAAAAGTTTTAAAACAGCAACTATCTCCTTTGGTCACACTTTCCCCTCCAGCTCCTACCACATTTTTCTGCACATCTATCCAAGCTTTTTTTTGTTTTTGTTTTTCTTTCCCTCATCTCTCATTCCTTCATCTTTCTGCTCCAATTTGGTTTCAACCCACCGCCCTACGAAGTGGGAATGTTCAGCCCACCCCAGTACACTTTTATTTCCTGAGGGACATTTGGCAATATTTGAACGTGTGTGTGTGTGTGTGTGTGTGTGTGTGTGTGTGTGTGTGTGTGTGAGATGGAGGCAGGGTTTCATACCCCAAGCCAGCCTCAGACTGGCTCAAAAGTCCTCCTAGCTCAGCCTCCCCAGTGCTGGTGTTACAAGTGTTCGTGATCACGCCCACCAATGGACAGTTTTACTTGTCGTAGCTGGGGGAAGGATGCTCCTGACATCTAGTGGGCAGAGTTATGGACACTGCTGAGCATCCTCCAGTATAGAATGACCTGGGTGCCATGTGGTGCCGTGGTTGAGGAACCTTGATGTAGATTCTCTTGCTAAGCTTAGCAGGAGCTTCCTGGATGCCAAGGCTAAGGAATCATTTTTCTGTGCTTATCAAACTCATCCCTCTCGCCCTCTCTGCCCCTCCTCCTGTTTCTTCCCTCCCTCTCTTTTATTCCTACACTGTGGCCATTCCCTTACACATTTCTCCTCTCTCTGACTCAGTCCTAGGCTGGCTACCTTTTTCCAGTTCTTCCTCTTCCTAATGGCTCCTTCCCATGACTTCTTATCATTTTTATGCTGGAGGGGGAGCCAGCCTGTCTGGCTTGAGTCCCAGCTCTCAGCTTCCCAGCTGTGTGTTCATAGTAACAATTCCCTCGTGTTACTTGGCAGCCTCGGTTTCTTCTTCCACAGACTGGGGCTGTGATGGCGCTTACTGCAAACGCCTGCAGCAGGTGAACGACAGACTCCGAATACATCGCACGGCACAGCGCTGACTTTGGGTTCTGTTATTTTTATGACACAAAGCTAGCTATCTTTTTAGTTTTTACCTGAGACATGAAAGAAACCACAAGTCTCTCACAAATGTGAAAGATTATTGTGTGAAGACAAGACGTGGCGGGCCTTCCATTTGTCCAGAGCAGGACAGAGGTTTGCAAAGATGCGATGCTTTCTCCTTCTTCCCACTCGAGAGCGGGTTGTATGTAACTCCTTCCTTGTGGGCGGCCCTTTACCCGCCCAGAGACAGCACCAGAGGAAGCTGCGAGCTGACTCTGCTCTGCCACTGTCACCCCTGCACTCACCTTCCTCACTTTCCTCAGTTTCCCTCTTTGTATGCCTGGGAGTACTTGTCTTTGTCTTGTTACTTCTTTAAGATCTGTGTGTGTGTATGTGTGTGTGTATATGTGTGTGTGTCTGTGTGTATGTATGTGTGTATGTGTGTATGTGTTTATATGTGTGTCTGTGTGTGTATGTATGTGTGTATCTGTGTGTGTATGTATGTGAGTATATGTGTATGTGTATGTGTGTGTGTTTGTGTGGGTGTATATGTGTGTGTATGTGTCTGTGTGTGTATGTGTGTGTGTATGTGTGTGTGTGTGCATTTGTGTGTGTGTATATACATAGAGGCCAGAAGGTCAACATTAGATAGCTTCTCTGATCCCTCATAACCTTATTTTTTGAGGCAAGGTCTCCTGGAGCCTGAACTTCACTGACTGGTTAGTCTGGCCGAGCAGAAATTCTCCTGTTTCTGCTTCTCTACACTGCGTTAACAAGGTTGCATCTCTGCCCCAGGTTGCTGTTCTTTTTTTTTTTTTTTTTTTAATGTGATTTCTGGGCATCTAAACTCAGTCCCCATGTTTATGCAGCAGATACTTTACCTACCAAACCATCTCCCCATCCCCTGAATTTGCATTTTCTTTGGCTACATAAACGAAAGAAAATTTTGGTTCAGCCCAGATCGACAGTTGCAAGTTGTAACTGTGAAAACTCCCAAACCGTCAATGTGTGAATTGTATAAGAGTTATATTTCAACAGAACTACTGAAAAAAAAAATACGAGGCTGGGGAGCTAGCTTGCTTGGTAAAATACTTACTATGCAAACAGGAGAGTCTGAGTTTGGATCTCCAGCACCCACATAAAAAGCTGGGTGTATGTAGCATGTGTCTGTAATCCCGGCACTGGGGAGGAAGAGGCAGACTGATCCCTGAGCTGGCTGGACAGCCAGTCTTGCCTAGCTGGTGAGTCTAAACCAGTGAGAGACCCTGTCTTTCTTTTGTTCTTGTTTTCTGAGATTGGGTCTCACTCTGCAGTCCTCGCTGGTCTAGAACTCACTATGTGGACCAGGTTGATCTCGAACTCACAGAGATTCACCTGCCTCTGCTTCCTAAGTGCTGAGATTACAAATATGCTTCACCACACCCAGCTGAGAGACCCTGTCTTTCTAAATAAGGTGGATGGCACCTGAGGAATGACACTCAAGGGGCTGTCCTCTGTACCCCCTGCCCCACATAGGAACACACACACACACACACACACACACACACACACACACACACACAGATGAAAGAAAACAAAAATTCAAAATTAATGGTGGCATTTACTGACCGCAAGTGCCCACAGCATCAGCTTTCATATTTTTACATTCAGCCAAACCAAAATGAGGCCAGGTATAGTGGCACACATCTTTAATAGCAGCATTCATAAAACAGGGGCAAGATGATCTCTGGCATTTCAAGGCCAGCCTGGTCTACATAGTGAAGTACAGACCAGCCAACAGCTACATAGCAAGACCCTGTCTCAAAATATAACACAAACAAACAAACAAAATTTCTTCCTTTGACAGCCTAAGCAATCACATACCTTTGGGCATATGAATCATTTGATACTCACCAAGAACTTTATTTTTAAACTATTTTAATTATGTTGGCTTATTGTTTTGTCCATATACGTGTGTATGCACACATGTGCCAGGGTGCTGGTGTAGAGAGCAGACTCTCTTTCCACCATGTGGTATCCTGGGATGGAACCCAGGTTGCCAGTCTTGGGGTCAGTGCCATTACCTGCTGGGCTCTCTCCCTGGCCCTTCATTTGCCTTTTCTAGGTTGAGATTGTACCTAAGAATTGGCGTGAAGAAATTCAACTGGCAGTGGTTCCCTGTGTCACCTAGCAGGCTCTGTTGTAGACTCTGGAACTCGGCCACGAAAACACAGATGAAAAGCCACTCTCCCCTGAGGCTCAGGTCCCAGCTGGGGAGGTGGACAGCAGCTAGAAAGCAGTGGGAACACACACCTGATGGTGGTAGGTTCTGTCAGAAACTGAAGCAGGACAAGAGAGGTCTGGTCAGTCAGGGAGACAGAGCCCAGGGAGTGACTTCACACAGGGAGGCCAGGCCAGGCCAGGCCTCAGTCAGGAGGTATGCATCTGATACTGCTTGTCCATTTATTTTGAGACAAGATCCCATATAGGCCTTACTGGCCTCAAGCTTGCCATGTAGCAAAGGATAGCCTTGAACTTCTGCTCCTTCTGCCTCTGTCTCTCCAGTGGCTGGATTACATGTGTGCACCACCAGACAGCTTATGTGGCGGTGAGAATCAAATCATCAAATCTCGGCTTCAAGTGTGATAGGAAAGCACTCCACCTGTGAGCTACATACCCAGCCCTGACATGTGCTGTATCTAGCAATTCTCTCTCTCTCTCTCTCTCTCTCTCTCTCTCTCTCTCTCTCTCTCTGTCTCCTTTTACTCCCTTGCTGTGCAAGGAATCAAGCCCAGGGCTTCTAGTAAGCTAGTCATCTATTCTGTTACTGCGCTACACCCTAACCCTCTCTGCTACCTCCGAAAGAATTTGAAAGCCCTCAAACGACAACATGAGCTAGAAACACAGAGACAAGAGAATACCAAGAAGGTTTATGAAATGAATTGAGCCAAGAGATAGAAAGGTCTGTGTGAGCAGAGGCACGGGTCGGGAGTGGTCTGAGAAGGGTTTGTACTATCTGAGAAGGAAGTCCAGGCTAGCCCAGCCAGGAGGGTCAGTGAAGAGAACAGACATGCAATTCGGAGACGCCTCTGTCCATAGTTAAAATTTTATTATTGGGTCACCATGGAGCTATTTTTTTTTTATTTTAATGACCTTTGACTTTTTAAAACTTAGCATATTATGGTTACTGAACTGTTTGGCGCCCTCTTAAATTTTGTAAGAGGTTCACCCTAGCCTTGGTCCTGTGAAGCGAGTTTGTGCAGGCATGGCCAGAGTCCCTAGAGGAAGGACTGGCTGAGTCTTCAGACTTGACTCTGTGGTCAGTAGTACAAAGGCCACTGAAGGATCTTAAGCAAATAAATGATATAAGCGAAACACCGTTTGGGGATGACTGGCGTGGAGAACGGTGGAGGGGTGCGGGAAGAGAGCAGAAAGCAAAGGTCGGTCAGGAAATACACTAAGCAGGCTGAGCCTGAGGCACTGGGCCAGAAGCGGGTGCAGAAGGAAGCTGGCTATCCCCTGCCTCTTCGGGTCTCTGCCTGCCCTGCGCCAGGCAGAACTCAGCATTCTCCCGCAGCCAGGCTCAGTAGCCACCAGCCTCCTGCCTCCTTCTGTTTTCACTATGACTAATTTGTGAAAAACAGGAAGTGCCACTGTGACAGTGGCATTATTTGTGGCTGAGAAGTGAACTTTTGAAAATGGCAAGCTCTGGGTCCCTTGTACATAAGCTCACTTGTACAAACACATGTACTCCCGTCGGGTAGACCCTTTCCCAGCAGGAACCATTATCTCCTTGGCTCTGACATCAGAAGGGACTTGAGGGTTGATATATTCCCAGGACTGGGGACAGTCTGCTTAGCCATTCTACAGGTTCCAGAGGAAAGTGAGCACAGCATGTAGGGGAGAGTGGCTGGTAGGTGCCACCAGGCACTGGGAAAGCAGGAAGGTTTACAGGCGGGTACAGGAAGCCCTGCCCTTCCCTCAGCTTTGGTCTTAGGGTCCCACCGTCACTGGAGGTATTGACTGCTGGTTGGGAAAGCCTGGAGACAGAGGAAGACCACAGTACATAGTGGGCAGCAGGCTGGGATTGGTGGTGGTGGTGGTGTTTGTATGATGCTCATTTGGCCGAGAAGGGAAGCTCTCTGGCATTTCCTCTTATAAAGGCACTAACACCATCAGAGAAGGGCCCCGCCCTCAGTACTTTCCCCAGATTCCACTGCATTGAAGATCAGTGAAAATTTCAACACGGGAATTTGGAGGGAAGCAAACTTTCAGCCCAGAACACCATAGGCGGAGATCATTGCTTCTAGAAGCTTCCTATCTAATTGAGTTAAGAAGCACCTTAAAGGGGAAGAACAAGTCTTGAATTCCTATTTCTCCCACCTACTGAGTCCTTCCTTCTACACCTGACCTTTAAACAGCGAGCGTGCAGCTGTTATCAGATTTCAGTGCTTTTCTGCCTGTTTCTGGGCGACTCCAAGGCAAACCTGACTGCCTCTATGTTCTTTTGACTTTGCAATTGCTTCCCTTGCAGAGCATATTCTGACACGGAGTGTTAAGCTATTTCTCTCTCTTAGCACTTTTGCCTACATCGCATCCACCAAAGAATCCAACTGCAAATGTTTGGCATTCTTTGCATTTCTGGTCAACCACACAGTTTTACTTTCTGGGGTTCTGAATCTCATCATTACGCCTCTAGAAAAATGGAAAGGGCATGCCTCAGGTCCTGGATATTTGCTTTTTGCAAACTGTCTTCTCCTGAGGGGTAGAGGTTAGGAGTGTTCTTACAATTTTAGGTATCTAATGAAATGTTTTCATATGTTGACAGCTTACCTGCTTCAAATGCACAAGTCAGTGGCATTAGGTACATCCATCGTGTTTTACAACCATCACCACCAGCCACTTCCAGAACCCTTTCATCCTCCCCAGCTGACGCTCTGTGCCCATTAAATGCTAAATCCACATTTTCCTCATCCATCCCTTTCTAGCTACTTGTTTTTCTTTGTCCCGTGACTTTTGCCTGATCCAGGTACCTCATTACAGGTAGCATTATAGACTCCTTCTCCTTATTTCACTGGCTCATTTCACAAAGCACAATGCCTTTGTCTTTGTTTATTCAGGTTGCTAGAACAAAATACCACAAGCTGGATGGCTTGTAAACAGCAGAAATTTATTTCTCACAGTCCTAGAGACTGAGAAGGCCAAGCTCAGGTGCCAGC
>CABHPQ010166061.1:0-24804 GCA_902168405.1 Peromyscus aztecus
CCCCCCTCTTCACTCTCCTGGGAGCCCCGTTTTCCCAGCTGGCCAGCTGTCAAGCCCATGAGCTGCTGGTTCTGCGTCATCACGTGCTCCAGGCCAGATGGTACCTGTCAACATCAGCTGCCATGCTGCTATGACGGGCAGCAGCCTCACACATGTCCCTGTGCGTAAGAGGTACGGCCTGACCCGGCTTCACTCCCTCTCTGCCCTACTCTGCACCCCCACCCTAATGCCGTCACCACCCTGCCTACATGTGTCCTCAACATGCCCCCACAGGGAGACACTCTGTGCTCTAGCTGCAGAGGGGAAGGCCCACGGAATATTCTCAGCACCTGGCAAGCCGTGGGAGCTTAATAAAGGTTAATCATGAGCATGGCACCCCTAGAACCTTTTCTAAGATATCTGTAGCGTGGAGAAGGAAGCATTCTGGAAGATCTACGACAGTCAGCTGCCACAAAGATCTGGCAGAGTGTGACCCTGAGAACAGGTGGGGCCCAGTCATGCACAGGGGCAGCCTCCCTGCCAGGTTAGACAGACTAAGTGCTCACCCACCAGGTTGAAATGTAGGGTCCCTTCGCCCCAACAGGAAAGCTGCTAGGATCAGTCAGAGAGGCTGGATGACAGGTAAGGGGAGGCTAAAAGGGCAGTGCAGTCAAAAAGAGCACAGAAGATGTCCTGAGGGTCACAGCCAAGGAGGCTAGGCAGGGAGCACAGAAGAGCCTCAACTGTCTGCTGCACAGATGCAAGGAGCCTGCTGACCAACATCCCGTCATCGTCAGGGCAGGCGACACCCAGAAACACACATCTGGTACTTCCACAGGCAGACAGTATAATTCCATCCACTCACCCACTCATCCATCTATATATCTATCCATCCATCCATCCACCCACTCATCCATCCACCCATCCATCCACCCACTCATCCATCCATCCACCCACTCATCCATCCATCCATCCATCCATCCATCCACCCATCCACCCACTCATCCATCCATCCATCCACTCATCCATTCATCCGTCCATCCATCCACCCATCCATCCATCCATCCACCCACTCATCCATCCATCCATCCATCCACCCACTCATCCATCCATCCATCATCCATCCAACAATTCATCCATCCATCCATCCATCCACCCACCCATCAATCCACCCACTCACCCACCCATCCACCCACCTATATTCCCCATGTTCTTCCAAACATTCTAGACAGCACTGTGCTGGGCTCTGGTGTGTCAATTGTGAACTAGACCGATGCTATCTGTGCCCCTGCTGAGTCCTATCAGCCAGGAGGTGAATATGGAGGGCCACGAGCAAGGTCTTTAGATCTGAACAGCCTGCCTTCTCCAGGGCACCCATCTCTAAGGCCCTAGCCATTTGTCCCAGGCTCAGCCCATCTGTCACTGTCCTCTTGTACCTCAGCTCCCTTTAGGCCTATTGCAAAGGTCTCTAAGGAAGCAAACTTGACTTGGGGCTAAGTCACGCCACCAGACTATAGCTGCCACTGAAGGCTTCCAAGTCCACCCCTTACCAGCAGGCCTTACTCACATCCCTTATAGCTATGTGGCCTGAGACAACTCAGGCCTACCAGGCAGGGACCCTACAGCTACCACCATGACTCAATCTTGACCCTTTCTAGACATCCTTCCTGTCCCCAGGACCTTACGCTACCTTGTCCTCACAGAGTTTCTTGGACTGGGGCAGAGGACCCAAACAAGGACCCATGAGTTGTCTACCGGGAAGCAGGCTGTAGCCCCTGCTGTAGACAGAAACAGAAATTCAGGGAACATACAGTATATCTTCACCCCTCCTCAGAGGAAGAGTCCACAGCCCCTGCTCAAGAATCATTATTGGGTGCATTGTAGCATGAATCTTAGAAGTCTTATTAATAAAATCAAACCTGAGCCAGGTATTGGGGTAAATGCTGGAAGGTCAGAGAAATACAACAAGCCACAGCTATCTCACCTCGCCGGATCCTCAGCTGGTCTTACTTCCTCAGACTGGAAGCCTCTATGTCCTCATATCCAAATGACTCTCAGCTGAACTGCTGCTAGAAGCCTGAATGCTTAACCAGCCCAAATGCTTCTCCAGGCCAAAATGCTTCTCCAGGCCAAATGCCTCTCCAGGGCAAATGCCTCTCTTGGGCAAATGCCTCTCCAGGGCAAATGCCTCTAGTTTCTGGTCCTCACGCCTTATATACCTTTCTGCTTTCTACCACCACTCCCTGGGATTAAAGGCTGGTTTACTGGGATTAAAGGCGTGTATCACCACGCCTGGCCGTTTCCAATGTGGCCTTGTACTCACAGAGATCCAGAGAGATTTCTGCCTCTGGAATGCTAGGATTAAAGGCGTATGCTACCACTGCCTATCCTCATGTTTAATATTGTGGCTGTTCTGTCTCTGACCCCAGATAAGTTTATTAAGGTACACAGTATTTTGGGGAACACAATACCACCACAGGTGCATCATCTCACATGTCCTGGAAACTGGGCGTGCAGGGCACAGAATAAGGAGAAGCAATGGAGAAAGGGTGTTATCAGACTCCGGTGTCTCTGACACAGACACCATGTCCCCTGCTGGACCAGGTAGAGAAATAGAACAAGCAGGAAACATGAGCTGTAAAGTGACTCTCCTGGGGAAACAGATTCGAGAAGTGAAGTGGGGTTGGGGGTGGTGAATGTATGTGGGTGTGTGAATGTGTGTGGGTGTGCAGGTGTGTCAGTGTGTGTGTGTGTCTGCTTTGTAAGTTGTTATGTGCACATCCATTTGCGTGTGTGTGGTGTATGTACATGTGTGCATGTGTGCACGCACGCATGTGCGTTCATACTTAGGAGAGGGGTGGAGTTTTACCTTGAATGTCTTTCTCAATTGCTTTCCAACTTATCTTTTAAGATAGTCTATCACCAAACCCAAAGCTCATGGATTCAGCCGCGGCTGTCTCCAGAAGCTCCAGGGATCTCCTGCTTCTGCCTTCCCAGCACTGAGACCGAAGACACAGGCCACTGTGCCCAGCTTTCGTCCATGGGTGCTGGGGATCCAGACTCCTCTTCATGCTGTGCAACGAACGATTTGCTGACTGAGCTGTCTCCCCCACCCCTTGCATGTCTGTTTTCATGGGTCTGCATTCCCATGTCCTTGGTCATCACTGCGTCTAGATGTGCATGTGTAAGGGTCTTAGGTGCTCGTGTGAACACCCGTGTGTAGTGTACATGTTCTCCTCGTGTTTCCAGATGTGCTCCTGCCACTTGTTATTTTTTTTTTAAGTATTCCTGAAACAAGGTCTCATGTAGTCCAGGCTGGCTCATGTAGCTGAGGGTGGCCTTAAATTCCTGACCCTCCCGTTTCCACCTCACCAGTGCTCCTCAGATTTGTGCCACCATGACCAAGTGTGCAACTGCTATAGTTTGTTGGCAGAAATGTGCCTGTGTGTTTGTGTAGAGGCATCTTCAGGGCTCTGTGTCCTTTTTAACTGCTTGTGTGTGCTTTTGTGTTGTCCGTGCATGCGTGTGCCTGTGTGTGGGGGGGGGGGGGGGGCAGGGAGGGGCTAGGTAAAGGAGGGTGCCCTCACCCTGCTATGAAGTTATGATAAGACGTTGTTGGGACCCAGGCCTGTCTCGGGTTGGTGACTCACCCCTAATGTTGTAGGTCATGGACCAGCAAGTCCCCACGCACAGCCTGTGAGCCTGTCCCTGGGCCCTGAGTCTGGTAGGGTTTGGAGCCCAGAGACTATGTGTCCCTGACTCCCCTCTTCCAACCCTGGAACCAGCTGGAGCCTCCCACAGCCCACATGGAGCCGCTGCCAGGCTGTGGACGGCCCCCAGGCCTGCTTCATAGGACTGCACTGGGTACAGCTGGGCTCCAGGGCCAGTAAAACTGCAACATGGATACCCACTGAGAAGCACAAAAGGACACGGGGGTAGTGAATGGCTGCTGGGCCCTGAGCGGCCATCCCCTCCTCATGCCAGCTTGGGCTTTGAGAGGACACCCCCAAGTTCAGGACTGCTGCCATTTGGCTGCCCTCCAGGACCCCGAGTAACTGACATACCTCTTTAGGATCTAGGGGATAAGGGGTTGTTGCTAACAGAACCACGGCATGTAGTTGCACAGTTGTGTACTGAACAAATACCTGGCTGAGTGACAACAGGTGCTGAGAGACAGGCTAGATTCTGCCTTGCAGGCGAGGAGCTCCGGTGTCCAGCGAGGAGCTCCGGTGTCCAGCTGCCCTGTCTTCCCACACATTTGCTCACTGGGAACTGTGCTCAGTGGGGCGTCCCTCTAACAGACAACTTGTTCTCATTCTCACAGAAGATGTTGTCCTTCCTCTGGTTGCTTGGCGGGAAGGAGACCCAGCCTTTGTCGTCAGCCCTCGCTCGACCCTGTGCTCATGTCTAGCTGCCCATCTATCAGAGTCCTCTCCACCTCTCTGGCATTTTCCTGGCCTATCCCTATAGCCTTCTCTCTTCTGAGGCCCAAAGTGGGACCCGGAAGTCCTGCTTTAATCTGTGTTCCCATTTTAGAGAGGTAACCAGACCCAGGAAACTCAGTAACTGGCCTCCCGCCACGGCCCTCCCCTTCCCTCCCCTGCATCCCAGTTCCACCCTGGCCTGACTGATCACTATCCTAGACAGCACAAACTGAGGAGCTTATCTCAACAGGGCAGGAACCAATGATGTATCTTGTCTGCTGAGCCACTGTGACTCAGATGCTCCGACGAGTCCCCCGACTCCAAATCTGGCCTTGTACCCTCTACCCAGACACACCCTAGCTCGATCCCTTTGCCGAGCACCACCCTGCCGCACAATGACTGCAATGCTGTGCTGATTCAGTGTTCTTTATTTCCTTAGGAAAGTAACTGGGGGGATCTTGGGGGCCACGGAGAGAGCAGCTTGTCCCATCATGACAAACCTGGGTAGAAGGAACAAAGACAAAGTCTGAGGGAAGGCCCCAGGGTGAACGCTCTTCCGCAGAAACAAAGGGCATCCTGACTCCCATCCCTCAAAGCCCAGGGCTTGGGAAGGGAGCCGGCCAATGATGTCTTCCCCTGGGGAGTGGGTGCAGGAGGGCATCCTGTTCCCTTACCCCTCCAGATTCAACTGGAAGCCGTGTAGCGGTTGCTATGAGGTATGTCTCGATAGTAGGGGTCAACTGAAGTCAAGGTTCTGTGGGAAGAAAGGAAGCTGATAGAGGGTAGGTGACCAGGCTTGCGCCTCTCTCCTCTGCCTCCCTCCCTGAGATCCCAAGAGCCTGCAAGGCCCAGACAAGGACAGCCAAACCACAGACATTCTCTGCCTGCCAACTGGAGCCGTTACTGTCCAAGTGGAGGTTTGGAAGAACTGAGCAGGAGTCACAGGAGGGCCAGGCCCACAGTTCATTCACTAGACAGAGCCGAGGGAATGAATCTGGGCAGGTAGGGGGCCAGAGGAAACGGCCTCACAGACACAACAGCCTGGAAGAGGCCGCCACGTGAGGAAAGGGGACAGCGGCAGAGCTGAGGGGGCATGCTACCTTGCAACATGGGGGTGCAGGTGCCGCAGGGTCTCCGTGGGGTTGGGGGCGGCATCCATGCGGGTAACCGGCTCATTGAGGGCGTAGCCCCCTGCTTTCTGGGGCTGGATGCCGCCTCGAGTCCAGCCTTCTCGGTCCAGCCCCTTGGGGATGTTCTCAAAGTACCTAATATAGTGCAAGGGTCGTTGGCCACCACTCCCCTCTTTCTGAGGCCTGCCCCAGCCTTCACTACCAACCGATCTTGGGCCTCAGAGCTCTTCAGTCCCCTTGCCTCTGCCCATACACCTGAGCCCTTGTCCACCAAGGACATTCTCACTCAGGAAGCCTGTTCTTGTTCCTGGAGCTGAGTGCCTCTCCCTCGCTCCAAAGCTGAGACAGGTGTGAAGAGCAATGAAGAGGATCTGTGGAATACCCACCTGTGACCCTGCCAGAACCCAGGGAGGAGCCCTGCTCCACCAGGCTCCCCTAATCCTCTGATTTCCTTCCATCCACCCAAAGAGCTGAGACTTAGGCCAAGTTTTGAGACACAAAATGACAAAGACTTAGACCCCACCCTTGGCTTATGAAGACAGAGTGCCAAGATGCCCATAGGTCCATTTGGAAATCAGTGATTACAACCCCTGGGGTTTGGGGATCTCCAGCAAGAAACAGGATGCCTGATACCTGGCAGGAATTCCTGACAGGTAATGGGGGCGGGTGTGTGGGCAGGGTAGGGACTTTCAGTAAAGACTATTGCCTGAGGAGGGCCTATGGGGGCCTCAAAAGGGGAGCGGTCACCTAAAGAGGGACAGATCTTTGTCCCCCAACACCCAAAATGCTCCCCTTTTCCCCATCACCTTTATGAGAAGGAGAGAAGTTACTGTGCCCCCAAGCTGAGGCCCAAGGGTTTAGCCCAGAAGCCACCAAAGGCTCTTCCAGCTCAGACCTCTAGCTGGCTGGTCCTCAGTCAGAGCACTCTGCAGTCTAGACTCCAACGCTACCTTCTTACAGCACCCCCAGCCCAGCTTCCTGTTCCTCCTTTCCACCCATGTGATCACATGGTTTGCCCACCGGACCTAGGCCAATATCTGCCCTCTGTCAAGACTCTGAAAACAGGAAGGACCCTAGAACAGGAGTAGGAGAAGGGAAGCCTGACAAGCCAGAGGAACTTGGAAGACTCAGGTATTGGGGGACAGTGTTTGTGTGTGTGTGTGTGTGTGTGTGTGTGTGTGTGTGTGTGTGTGTGGTGTTGATGAGAGGTGTGCTGGGAGGAACCCTGGCTTTCCCAGCTCTAGGATTCTGCTTCCCCCCTACCAAAAAAAAAACCACTTCCTGTTGGAATGGGCTAATAAACGCGTGATTCCAGCACTCAGGAGGCAAAGACAGAAGGAGCTATTGCCACAAGCTCTAGGCCAGTCTGGTCTACAGAGAAAGTTCCAGGCAATTCAGGGTCACATAGCAAGACTGTCCCCCCCCCCAAAAAAAAAGGGAAGGAAAAGGTATTAAACTTCCTTTTTCTGCTGCTCCTAGATGCGCTCCCCGCTGGCCCCCGTCTCTTGGGCTGCCTCCCCTGGAAGCCCTCCTCCAGGCCTCAGTCATGGCTCAGAGCTTACCTGCTGAGCGAGCACTGAGCCTACCTGGCATGTGATGGATGCAGTAACTTAGCAACCGATGTTTTTTGCTGCTGCTGCTGCAGACCCCTGCAGTCCTTTACCATTCCCGAGCCCACCAGCCTGGCCCTAGTATCTTATCTGCCTGTCTGTGTAAGCGCTCCCTCCCTTGGAGCTGCTAAACCTGCTTCTCCTGAACAAGGAGCCCCCAGGAAACCTTGTAGTATCACCTTGGAGACAGCTTTTCAACTACTGACTAATGGGCCTGGGATGTGATTGTCCTGGCTCTCACCCTCAGGTGGGGACAGCTCAGAGCTGTGTGCCTTACACTTTGGTCTAGAGTTTCTGCCACAGGACACCATAAGCCCCCTAAAGACCACTCTCCCAGTGAGGGGCTGGCATGGGATGCTCAGTTGACGGTCTGTTTCTGGGAGAGTTCAGTGTGGGTCTTGGTTCTCCTTCCAGAGGTTATGGCCTCATTACTTGCTCTGCCTCATTTGCAGTCTGTCAAATGGGTCTCAGCCTTCAGCCAGGAAGGGAGCCTTACCCTTGGTTGTAGGTAGTCAGGTACCGCTGATCTCTGTCAGATTCATAGGAGCCCCGAACATAGCTGGGGTTGTTAATCGTGAACCCTGTGGGCTCCTGCACAAGATGAAGACAGGATGTTCAGGACTCAGGCGCATTCTTAGGGGTAGGGGTGGGTGTGGCACTGTTACCTTGTTCCCCACGGTCTCCCTGCCAAGCAGGGCAACATTTGTCTGTTGCATCCGCTGGGGTGGCTGGTAGGACCTGTGGCTCATGCTGGCAGGCTGTGGGCTTGGAGTAGGCATCTGTAGGGAGCAGAGCCACAAGATGGGAGGCTGGGTGGCTAGCTGAGGTCATATAACTGAGGAAGGATGGGCAGGGTACTTCCACACCCTGACAAATCATTCCAAGTTTCAAAACACATCTCTCTGGCCCAGTCCCCAGCTTTCCGCTCCATCTGAGATACCCTTCATCTACCTCTCCAGACAGTCTGCCCGCCCCCATTCTTCCCTGGGCCCCTGTCACTCACTCTGGGGTTCAAGGTCCTTTCATTCACTCGGCTGTATCCTGTGTCCCGATCGGAGCCTCTGGCCAGCACAGGCAGAAACTCACTTCCCTGAAGGGAGCAAAGGGGCCATGGATACCACCCCTTCACAATTCCAAGCCAGGTGCAATTGTCCCCACAGGTGGCCCTGGCCCCCCAGGAGCACAGCGCTTACCTGAGGGTGACTTATAGGGAGGAAGTCTGACTTGGTGACACTCCGTCCCGGGTGGAGGATCTGGAGAGGGGTGCACAGTGGGAAATCAGCTCAGCCTCCCGTGCCCTCAGCGGCTCCCACACCCTCTGATTCTAGCCCTCACTGTGCCAGGCATGCAGAAGGGTTCTGAACGGACAGGTGTGGCCAGGGCAGCTGAGGAAGAGGTGGAGTTTGGGTGGAATGACCAACCCCATGGTCCTGAATGGGAGCCAGCAGGGGAAGTTGCCATCTGAGCACTGAGTGGCCTTGGCCCTGCTCCTTCACTTACTTGGACCTCAGTATTCTCATCTACAAAGGGATGCCCTGAACCACGGCAGTGGTGTTCTTTAATGCTCTTTCACTCCATACTTGACTGGAGGGCTTTGTGTCAGAAGTTTAAAAAGTGACTGCAGACCCCTAGTCTTGAGAGTTTCAATGCTCCTGAAACAACACTCACAGGGTCCCCGGGAAACGCCTGTGAGGGTGGCTGGAAGACGATGGGATTCTTGGTAGACTCTTCAGTGAAGCCAGTTTCTTCTTTGGAACCGATTGTCTTCTTGAGCAAGAGATCTGCAAAAGCCACAGTTCTCTGTGTCCCAGCAGGAGAGGGACAGACTCCAGGGCCGAGGCCAGGAGAGCAGAAGGAAGAATAGGAACTAAGAGGCCAGGAGTAGCCGTGGTCAGGCCCTAGGGACCCTGCTACAACAGCAGGCCAGGGCACTGAGATCAGCCCCGGGACACAGCTCCCTCAGGCCACCCCTGGTGGCTTCTGAGAACTGTGCTAGCTCCAATCCCCCTGGAGTCTCCCCGAGGGGTTGGAGAAGGAAGGCCGAGCTGGGGGGACCCACCTGGGTGGTTTGGAGTTTCCTTGATGTACTTGGAATTGTACTCAGAAGTCATGAAGCGTGGGCCCTGGAACACACAAGCCAGGACAATAGGGGCAGAGTGGGCCAGGGTGGAAGGTGAGCATTCCATGACGGTAGTGGTAGCTCTTTGGATGTATGAACTCCCAGTGAGCCTTAGAGGAGGAGACTAGCACAACACCCCAAAAGACATCTAATACGCCTGATGAGGCATGCCAGATGCCTCCATGATAATTCCAAGTCACGCACCATGCTGAGTTCCTGGAAATGACCCTGAGGAACTCAGACAGAAGCAAGGGGGTCGTGATGAAGGTGGAAAGGCTGATGGAAGAAAATACACATAAGCTCGGTCATGGGACACACGGGGCAGGGCAGGTATGGTGGCCACTCTGATGCAATTTGATAACTATCAAATTGAAAATGCCCTGCTCTCTGCAATGTTCCACGCGGGCCCGAGCCCACATGCAGTAGCTCCCTGAGAGAGTAAGTAATCACAGATCCGAGCTCTGCAGGCGGAGGCCGCCGATGTGGTCCCACAGCCCTTCCCATCCCAGCCGGGGCAGACATGCACTCACATAGTGGGAGTTCTCCCACTCCATAGAGCCCTTGCCCTGCTGCTGGTGGAGCAAGGGAACCTCCTTGGGCTCCAGCCCTGTGATGGTCTGAGGCCCGTGATCCTGGGTGTCGAAGTGGACCTTCTTCACCTGGAGGAGGGAATGCAAGTGATTATCCTGGCAGGCGAGGGGGTGTCCATCACTTTCTCCCCTCCATTCTACAGACCACCTTCACGGCAGTCTGTGGGGCTCTGTTACAGTGAAGCCAGTGGGGTCCCTCCTGTATCAGAGCTTGCAACGTCTTGCTCAGAGTGACTCTCATACCCTGACAGCAGTCCATAGGGACGTCGTGTCCTCAGGCTGCTGCAAGCACTCAACTCCTTGTTGGGCCCCACAACCAGAGACTCCCGCCTCAGGGCCTTTGCACAGATGTACTGCGGGGCACACACATCCCTTTGATAGCTGTGACTAGAGGGATGATGCAGCCCCTTTTGAACCTTGCCCAGTGTCTCCATAGTAACCTCTTTCCAGCCCTTGGGCTTGTATTTCATCTCTCCTTCCTCACGTTGTATTTTCCTCTGCTCTTACTCCTTCCGATTTATTAAAATAAAAAGATTTATTAGTGGGGCTGGAGAGACGGCTCAGTGGTTAAGAGCCCTGGCTGCTCTTCCAGAGGACCTGAGTTCAATTCCCAGCAACCACATGGTGTCTCATAACCATCTGTGATGGGATCTGGTGCCCTCTTCTGGTGGGCAGGCATACATGCCTATATAATAATAATTAAATCTTTTTTAAAAAAAAAAACAGATTTATTAGTATTTTAGGTGTCTGTGTTTATATATGTCACATGTAGACAGGTGTCCACAGAGGCCAGATAAGGGCATCAGATATCCTGAAGCTGGAGTTGCAGGCAGTTATGAGTCTCCTGATGTGGGTGCTGGGAACTGTACTCACATCCTCTGGAAGAGCAGCAAACACTCTTAATCTCTGAGCCGTATCTCCTGCCATCATCAAAGTTGAGATACGGTCTCATGGGACTCAGGCTGGCCTCAAACTTGTTATGTAGCTGAGGATAACTTTGAACTCCTTATCCTGCCTCCTCCATCCCCCCAGTGCTGGGATTACAGGTAAATACCACTATGCCTGGTTTATGAAGCGCTAGGGATGGAACCCAGGGTCTCATGGATGTTAGGCAAGCACCCTACCCACTGAGCTACAGCCTAAGCACACTCCCTCCAAAGCCAAAAGTGTTCAGAACAGATTGGTTGGATGAAGGAACACCCGTCCTCAGGACCACGGTGGTGACTCGAATGGTGGCGATAACGATGACAGAAGCAGAGAAGATGGGGGTGATTGTGCCAGCGGGTGGGAGGTGGGGAGAGTGGTGGCAAAGTCTCTGAACAGGAATAGGACACTGGCATCTGGGAGGATGGGGTAGAGGTGAGGGTGGTGACGGGGCTGTGGGGAGAAATGGAGAGGAGGGTGGCGGCGGGGACAGCGTGGATGAAGATGAGGTCACATTGGGGAGTGGTTCCCCACCCAAGACTCTGTCATCTGAGCTTTGTGCAATGGTTGGAAGTACTGTTCCTGCTTGCTCGAAGGAACCCACCCTCCCTGCCTTCCTGCACACATCCTGGGTTCACTCCTTCCCAGCGTGGCCCCCGCACTGACCTCCTTGGAAAGCGGCCCCGAATTGAGCTTCTCTCGCCCATAGCCAGAGGTGGTCTGGTACAGGTTCCAGGGCAGGGAGTGCTTGCCATCAGGCACTTCTAGGGGAGAGTAGCTCTGACTGGTCACAGACTTGGAAGTGTCACGGATTTGTTCCCTAAGGGGTAGGAGGAAGTAAGAGCTGTGACCTGCGGGGCCATCTGCCTTTGTTCTCAGGCTGAGGGCTGCCAGGCTTTGCCTTGGAGCGCGGGGCAATGACATCTCTGGTAGCTAAAATCCAGCAGGGCAGAGGTGGGAGGAAAGGGGCAATGGAAACTGTACCCCATGGCTGGATTGTCCAGGGTGTCCAGGTGGGGTTGATAGGAGACCAGGGGCCGATAGTTGGATTTGTAGCCTGTGCCTACATGGCTCCCCATTCGGGGCTTGAACTCCTCCCGACCTGCCAGGGAGCAAGAGCAAGACAGGGTCAAAGGTCATCAGAAAGGGAGGAGTGGCTTCCAGGGTCAGCATCCCCCAGGGCCCAGGAGCCACTAAGCCAGGGGAATACCCAACATCCTAGGTGATGGGAGCTGGGTAGGCCTGGCCCTTCAGGGGACTATGATGGCAGGAAACAGAGCCAATGGCGTGGGGACACAAGAACCATGTGGCAGACTCACTGAAGTGACAAGACAAGGGATAGTGTGAGCCCTTGGGTTCCGGGAAGAATAGAACAGCTCTGTGCGGCAGGTCACTGTAGTAGGATTGACCTAGAGACTGTGCCTCTCCTGGCCCCTCTTCCCACCCAGGGTCCCACATCGGGGGGCCCTCACCATAGGCTGTGCAGTAGCTGGTAGCATAAAACTTCAAAGGGTCAGAGCATCCCCCCGAACTCATCTTCACATAAGGAGAGACAACCCCGAGAGGGAGTTTTCCCATCATGATGCTGTGGGGCAGAGCCCCGCAGGCCTGAGAAGAAACCCAGGAGGCCCTCAGGAGTCCTGGTCCCAGGCTCCAACCCCAACAGTGGCAATCACCCCCATAGACTCGAGTCCTCCTGGTAAGGCCCCTGTTCCCGCTTCTGGACACTGCATCTCAAGCCAAAGGAAGAACCCATCTTTAATTCTCACACTGGCTTATCTAATACCAGCTTCCAAATGCCCCCATTTTAAAGCCAAGAGACTTCAGTGCCAAGGAATGAATTGAAGTTCTTGACAAGAGCCAAGAGCTGGGATTCAGACCTGGGGTATCTGACTCCTAGTCCTCTGGTCTGACACCACCACCACCACCCTACACACACACACACACACACCACACACACACACACACACACACACACACACACACTCACACACGTGTGTGTCTTATGAAGTACATAACCCGATGACTGCCTACCTGGGATTTCTCTCCTGTGAGACATACCCCTCCCCTCCATCTTTGACTCAGTTCCTTCCCCACCCCCCTCCCTCTGGAAGCTCACTGTGCTCTCCTGGGGCCTTAGACAGTAGGCCCCACCCTCACCTGCCCTCTGCAGCTGTCTCTGAGGTCGGCAGAGGCCACAGGAGGCAGGAGCTGCTGAGAAGCCGGCCCTCCTGAGGTGGAGATGGCCAAGCTAGAAGAAACAGAGTGTTGCTTAGCAACCAGCACCTAGCAACAGCGTCCCAAGCCTCTGAAGCCCTTCTCAAGCCATGGCCCACTGAAGGGCTGACCTGCCCAGGAGGGGAGCGTCAGGCATGGCACAGACTTGGCCCTATCTCCATGACTCTGGGCCCAGCTGCCTGCACAAGACCACGAACAGCTGTTTGTCCTAACTGACGTGAAATAAGCGATATCCCTGGACAATCACTCCCGTTTGTAGAGTACCCACTTCTCACCAGACACATTACATCCTTTATCTCATCCTCCTATCGGCTCTTCCAGGTAGCTATTATTATCCATCCTCTCTTCGCTGGGGAACAAGAGGCTTAGATAGGCAAAGCAGCTCGACCAGCCAGAGATCTCAAAATCAAAAAAATAACCCAATTGAGATTCCACGTGGGTGGATCCTGATCCCACTCTTATGCCTCTTGGTAAATTAATGTTTACTCTGCTCTGCTCCAGCCAAATCTGTGCTAAGCTCTTTACACACATTACCTCTTACAATCTCCCAGACTCCCCCATGAGCTTGGGGCTCTTGGTATATGGCCAATAACCACAGCAGCGCCAACCAGGCTTGCTGGCTTTCATAAGGTGTCTTTCCTTTTCAGGACCTCACTTCTCCATCTTAAGTATGTAACTTCTGGCAGAAAAGTGCGGGTCCAGCTCTTGATGAGGGAAGAGGGCAACATTGTTACTTACCTTCAAGCTGTTGTCTCGAGGCAGCCCCCAGCCAGCTCCCCGGGGATTGCCCTAACAGCCTGCATGCCTCCAGTTGGTTTACAGCCTTGTAAACACTGTGACAGTTGGATCTCTAGGGGGAGAGGGGGGGACTCTGATCAGGGTCTGCCAAGTACTGGGGTGCAAGTTCTACTATCACTGCTACTTTCAGTCAATGCTGCGGCCCAAATGGAACTTCAGATCATTTCATTTTGAACACACCAGGGGTTAACAGCCAGCCCGCAGATTCCCTGCCTTCAGCTGTCATGAGTGTGTGAACTTCTCTTCTGGGACAAGTGACCTGTGAGGAAAAGGAACAGAGAGAGAAAGGGACTGCCCTGCCTCGGATATCTGCACGTCACATTAACCCTACCAGCAACCAGGGATCATGAACACATCATACCCCAACAGAGAAACCCTGGCTTCAGAGGTGACCGTCGTCTAGGAGGGCTTCAGGACAAACCGAGGCCCACCAGATTCTCATCCTCCAGAGTCATGACTCAGCCCAGAGGTCAGGGGCACTCAGCCTTGCCTCTATCAAGCAGTTCCAGCTTGCCAACAGAGAGGCTCATGGGCACTCCACACAGGAATCATGGGAAGATTGAGAAGGTCATCGGTGGGGCACGCCCTGGGCAAAGGCAGAGAGCAGTCAGTGCTCCTCCGCCACCCCTGGGGAAGAAGTCACAGCCTGAGCTCAGGTTCTGAAGCTGGGTGGCACGGGCCGTGGCTCTGCCACCAAACACATATGAAACTTGGTACAGGGTATGTGTGCCTTAGTAGCCCTTTCTGGAAGATAGGGACAACAGTGGCAACAGCCTGTGGGTTGCAGCACAAACGAAGCATTAGCCAAGCACCAGTGCATGAAAAAGGCCATCTACTGAGTTAAGGACAGCCCTGGAGGGAGATGCCGTGTGTGCGTGCGTGTATGTGTGTGTGTGTGTGTGTAAATGTATGTATGTACGAACATGGTATGCATGTGTGTGTCAGAGGGCAGCCTCAGTGTATGACCTTAGACACTGTCTTGGTTTCTTTTCCTGTTGTTTTGACAAGATACTCTGAAAAAGGCAAGCTAAGGGTTTATTCGGCTCTCAGTTCAAGCATACAGCCCAGCAAGGCAGAGAAGTCAGGGTGACAGAGGCTTGATATAGCTGGTTTCATTACATGCACAACTAGAGAGCAGAGATCAGGGTCTGGAGAGGTGGCTCAGTGGTTAAGAGCACTTCTTGCTCTTTCAGAAAACACCACTTCAGGTGACTCACAGTCGTCTGTAATTCCAGCTCCAGGAAATCCTATACCCTCTAAGAAAACAGCGAATGAATACACCTTACTGTTCAGCTAGCTTTCTCCATTTTACACAGTCCAGGGTCCCCCCCCCCCCCCCCCCCCCGGACAGGAAATGGTACATCCTTGATTTAAATAGATCTTCCCACATTGGTTAATCCAGGGGCAGAGGCAGGGAGAACCCTGTGGGTTTGAGGTCAGCCTAGTCTAATATCGAGTTCCAGGACAGCCAGGCCTAAAGAGACAGACTTTGTATCAAAAAACAAAACAAAACAACCCTTCCTATAAGCATTCCCTGTAGCCCATCTCCCAGTAAATGCTAGGTCCTGTCAAACTGACAATGAACACCGACTACTGTAGGCTCCTTCCACATTTTGTTTGAGACACAATCTCTCACTGGTCTGGAACTTTGCCACATAAGTCATGCTATCTGGTCCCTGAGCTTCCAGGAATCTGCCTGTCTCTGTCTCCCATCCTGTATGGCTGGAATTACAAGTCCGTTCCTCTACACTCAGCTTTATATGTTGTAGCAGGCTTTCTTGGACTGCCAGCCCCCAAATCATGACACAGAGACTTATTATTATTAATTATGAATGCCTGGCCTTAGCTTAGGCTTGTTTCTAGCTAGCTCTTTTTTTCTTTAACTTAAATTAACCCATTTCTCTTCATCTATGTGCTGCCCTGAGGCTCGTTTACCTCATTTATACTGTCCATCCTGCTTTCCTGCTTCCTCTGTATCTGGCTGGCTCTGGCGGGCTGGCCAGCTCCCCTTTGCTCTCTGCCCACCAGCCCCCCCATTCCTCTTCTGCTTATCTATTGGATGTTCAGCTTTTTATTAGACCAATCAAGTGCCTTAGACAGGCAAGGTGAAACAGCAGCATATCTTTACAGTTAAACAAGTGCACCGTAAACAAAAGCAACACATCTTTACATAGCTCAATAAACCCAACACATCTTTACATAGTTAATTATTCTATTCCACAACAATACTCGGTCTCCAGGGATCCAAACTCAGACCCTCGTGCTTGTGAGGCAAGTGCTTTATCTACTGAGCCATGTACCTGTTCTCTAGGCAAAGGGTTGAGGCAAACAGTTAAAGACAGGAATTCCACAGGATCTCAGACACGGTCATGTGATGGGGTGGAAGAAAGCTCTGCTCTGAGTCTGAGCTCAAAACTGTCTCCTCTGTAGGACTATTCTGAGCCTGTTTCTGCATCTGCAAGCTGGGAGGACACATCTGACTCTCAAGGTCAGGGGCTTTGGTGAGATAACATACCTGACAACCATGTCTGTACGGGCAGAGGGGAAAGAGGACTCTCCACCAGGAAGGAAACAGCAAATACGAAGTGGCCTTCAGCCTGGGTTCTGAGACAGATTCTGTGTGGCTGGGTCCTGTACAGGAAAGAGAGGTTCTAGATAGCCCCTTTGGGCATCTTGGGCTGCTGGGGCTTACAAAAGTGGCTGCTTAGGGCTGGCAGTCCCAGGTTGCTGCAGACCTTGTTTTCTATTATGCAGCGACATCTAGTGGCTATAATCCAGAACTGCGGGTGAGAACATTAACAGAGCTGGGACTCCTTGGAGGAGCTTGCAGAGTGGACAGATGGCCAGAGTCTGGTTCACCTACGCACCCTACACACCCACTCTTCAGAACAAACTCGATAGGCCTGGATCTCATGAGTGGCTGAAGCCTAAGGGCTGCCCACATGGATGAAAGTCCTTGCAACCAAATTATGTGACTTGGGCTCCTCTGTGTACATAGGTTTTTCTACTTCTACAGAGAAGCTAACAATCCTTTCAATTGAGGTTGAAAATCCAGGACCCACATCACCCACATTCTTCCCATAATTGTTCCTACTTATTAACTACTGTCTCTGTGCTGGGCACTTATGGAAACCCTCTCAGGTGCCTGCCCTGAGGAGATTTCTCCCAGAGTCCTGGGGAAGATGCCTCAAGCCGTGGGGATACTAACCTAAGGGGTATCAAATGAATCTACTTAAACGAAACTCTTTAGTCCATTCACTTTATTCTTCTAAGACAAAATTCTGTCTACACAGCTTCAATTCTGTCCTCATACTTAGCTCCTCTCTGTCCCTTCTCCTCCTGTCCTCTCATAGTTCTATCAAGTTCTCTCCATCTCGTTCTCATCGTCATCTTCATTCATATCTCCATCTCCGTTCCTTCTTCTCCTCTTCCCATAACCCATCTCCCTACACATACCATCAGCAATCCTCTGCCTTGCTGCTTCTGGTCGGGTCGGGTGGGTCTTCTCGGTAGCTAGGAAACCTGCTTGAATGCACCTGGTAAGAAAAAAGCTCTTCATTCTGAGCTAATTGTTTTAGGGGAACTCTGGGGGTGCCATTTGGCCTGAGGAAGAAAGGAGGGTCTGAGTTTAATTTGCACAAGAAACAAAGCTATGTACCTAATGTCCACCTTGTCCGACTGGCCTAGGTGTCTCCGTATGGATATTTACCTTAATTCAGGAGACTAGCAGGTAGTCTGGAATGCTTATTCTGTCTGCCATTTGTCTTTGGATGTTTGAGAGGTAACTCGGATAAAATACACTGTTAGAAGTTCTTAGAAGAATTAATTGGAAAAGCATACGAGAAAATCATTGCAGGAACTGGGTAATATATATTTAAAAGCTGGTATCACCGAGACTCCTTGAGGCTTGGCTTTTTCCTCTGGAAGAGACCTGCTTCTTCCAGGTATTAGCTTTTGCTATAGTCAGCTGAATTCCTGCTTCATATTTTTGCGGTCCATAGCAGGCACCAACCTAGGAAACATCTCCTGGCGTTTTACTTTTGAGACAGGGCTTCATGTTGACTTGCTATGTGGCCACTGGTGGCCTTGAATCTGTGTTCCTGCTGTCTCTACTTCCCAAGTGCGGGATCACAGGCATGGGCTACTATACTCAGTTGATACAGTGCTAGGGTTTTAACCCAGGGCTTTGTGTATGCTGAGCAAGCACTTTAACAACTGAGTTACACTCCCAGTCCTCTCCCTACTACATCCTATCAATTTTTGCTCCAGTCCTACCAGCCAGGAATTATTGTTAATAAGTCTACTTTACAAATGGGGAGGCCAACTGCAGTCTCACAGGCAGGAAGATGTGGATCTTGGCTCCAAATTCAGCTTTAACTCGAGTCCGTCCCTCCCTGCCGGGAGATCCTCTGCAGAGTGCTGGGACTGTGGCGGTAAGCTCTGCCACCACTTGGTTCAACTCAATGGTTTTGCAAAGTAATGGCTGCCTTAGGCAGGAGGGCAACATCCTCCTCTTTTGTAGATCTGAATCAGTTCAGATATTTATGCTCTGGGCTACAGGTCCCCATAAAAGGGCTAAATGGAGCATGCAAGATGTCACACCATCAAGCATGCATGGTTTCACCTTGGTTGGTGCATCTCGATGGCTGATCTTAGAGTGCAGAGACAAGAAGAGACAGGCCAGTAGAGTCCAGCTTAATGGAAGGGTACCATCTAATAGGGGCATTCAAGTAAGAGCCTCACAGGTTGACGATAACAGCAGGCCGACTTGGGATTTGCTGGGTACCAGAAGCCATCTTGATCACTCCCCACATATTAGCACATCTAAACCTTACTACACGCAAGTGGAAAAGATCAGATCCTCCCCATGGGTGAAGGAACTGAGGTACAGAGAGACTGCCTGCCTTATCTGGGGTCACGCAGCGAGTAAAGGAAGCAGCCACTATTTGAAGCAGGTTCGCCTGCCTCCAAGGCCACACTGCTAACCACTTTGATAGCACCTCGTGGGTTGTGTTAGAGGTTCTCCGAGCTCCTTTCAAAAATCTTCCTTTTGATGACATGGTTTTTTTAATCCTTTTGTGCTAGGTTGGTTGGTTTTTTGTTTTTTTGAGACAGTTTCTCTGTATAACCCTGGCTGTCTTGGAACTTGATTTGTAGACCAGGCTGGCCTCTAACTCAGAGATTCACCTGCCTCTGCCTCCTGAATGCAAGGATTAAACGTGTGCACCACCACTGTCCAGCCTTAATCCAAAAAAAAAAAATCAAAAGTGGGAAGCCGGGGGATGTGGATGTAGCTCAGTTGGTAGAATGCTTGCCTAGCATGCATGAGGCCCTGGGTTCGATCCCCAGCACTGTATAAAACTGATGATGCCACCACCCAGTGGCACAAGTGTGCAACCACAGCACTCTGAAGGATCCTAGAAGTTCAGTGTCATCCTCTGCTAGATAGTGAATTCAAGGCCATTTTAGGCTACACGAAACCTTAATTCAAAAGAAAATAAATAAAGATATTTAAGAGCCCTAACTTTGGGGCCTTATGGACATGCCTACATCAGAGATCTGTCACAGACTGGCCAAGGAGGCTTGTCTAGTCATGACAGTGGGAGGCGGCTGCTTCCTGGGCTGCAGTAAAGAGAGATGGCACAGCCAGAGAGTGAAGGGAAGTCTGAATGGTGCCACATGATGGCCACGGGGGAGTGGTGGGTCATGTGACTGTGTAGACAGATCATGTGTCCGGAGATGCCAGTGGACAGGGCTCCATCTCTAGTTTCTCTGCACTGGAACCAGCAAACCTTAGTGAGGAAGAAATGGCAGAACAGGACCAACCTTTCAAAACTGCTTCGAGAGACTGGAGTGGCAGGCCGGTCAATAGCATGTTTTCCAGGCAAGATGAGGACCTGAGGTCAGTCCCCAGAACCCACATTTTCTAAAAGGAGGGAAGGATGGAGAGATGGTTCAGCACATGTTGCTCTTCAGCCGGGTGGTGATGGCGCACGCCTTTAATCCCAGCACTCGGGAGGCAGAGCCAGGTGGATCTCTGTGAGTTCAAGGCCAGCCTGGGCTACCAAGTGAGTTCCAGGAAAGGCGCAAAGCTACACAGAGAAACCCTGTCTCGAAAAAAAACAAACAAACAAACAAACAACAAAGAAAACAACATGTTGCTCTTGCAGAGGACCCAGGTTCAGTTCCCAGTACCCACATGGTGGTTCACAGTCATCTCTATTCCAGTTCAAGGAGATCTGATGCCATATGACCTCCGTAGGCACCATGAACACTTGTGGTGATGTTGTGTGACCAAACCTTTCCTAGGGAGACACAACATATACATCTACTCACCCCAGATAGGTAGCCCTTGACAGACAAAAGTACCAGAATCCTATTGTTAATCAAATCCAACTTGATTAACCAGCGAGTTTTATTGAGGTAGGTGACAGGTGTGTGGTGAGGGGTAACTTACAGGAACTGAAATGACTCAAACAGTTGTATCACCAAAGCCCATCCCAGCATGGGTGACAGTTCACAAAGCAGGGAACCTGGAGCACACTGCACAACCTGTAGGCAGCTCAAAAATTTGAAGAGTGTTACTTTCCAGGTGCCTCAGTTGGTCTAAACCTCATCCAGGCAGCTCGGTTGGTTTCTGCTTCTTCCAGGAAGCTGGTCTGGTCTCAAGAGTCTTCTGTGCAGCCTGGCTTGTCTAAGAGGGACTCTGTCAGCTTTTATAGCTGGCAGAGAGAGGAGCAGTGAATCTGATCAGTTTCAGGGACTTCCTGAAGCTATTTTGATTCCTTTACCATTCTGCTTAAAGAACTTCCCTGCAGGATGAAATGTTTCAATCTCAGAGGAAACTATTGTGTGAACATGTGTGCACATGAGCACACATACACACACACACACACACACACACACACACACACACAAAACACACATATTTTAAAAAAAGCCAGGTATGGTAGCATATGCCTGTATTCCTATCATTTGGAAAGCAGAGATAAGAGGATGCTTGTTTGGAGCTCACTTAGTCCGCTGGCCCAGTCCACTGGACAAGTTTCAAGGCAGTGAGACACCCTGTCTCAAAACACAAGGCCAACTATGGAAACAGCTTGGTCAGTAAAGTGCTTGTCACGCAGACATGAGGACCTGAGCTTGATCTCCCAGAGACACACGAAAAAGTTGGGGACAGCAGCCTGTGCTGGCAATCCCAGCCCTGAAAAAAGGAGAGACGGGGATGGATCGCTGGGGCTCACTGGCCAGCATCTAGCTGATCCGTGAGTTCCAGGTTCAGTGAGAGACTCCATCTAAAAAATGCAGATGGATAGTGACTGAGGAAGATACCTGACGCTGATCCCTGGCCTTCACACAACATGCACACCCATGCACACACACAAACATACATACACACACATAAAAACAATGATTTAAAAAAATAAACATGGTGGAGAGTGTCTAAGCAGTAACAGTTAAGGCTGTCCTCTGACTTCCACATGCAAATGTAAACGTGCATGCAGGGTGAGTGAACACACATGCATGCACGCTCACTTCGGGGACTCTGTTCATGGAGTGACATCATCACTGGGAATACAAATGTCCTGAGTCTAATATGTTAAATGCAATCTCTCCCCAGCTCCCTTCTTCTCAAAGACATAGACTCCCAGGATGGATAGAGGCTCTCTCCTCACTCCGCACTCCTAGCATAACTCTGTGCTTCCTCCTTCAGCCTCCCATGAACATTTCCTGGAAGAACAGTGCTGATTTGATGGCTGTTCTGGCTCTGCCTGTTCTGTTCACTGTCTCCTCCGGTGAGCTTGTTGATCTTGCACAAGATTTAAAAATTTATGACTCCCTCAGAAGACGCTGCGAGATGAGCGAACAGGAGCCCGTCTCAGTCTCTCACAGCAAAGGAGATTCTCCAAAGCCATCAGCAAGACAGACACTCGGGGAGGAGGTTAGAGGGAGAGCTGGGCTTAGAGCCCAGACTCAGGCCTCCCCTCCCTAAGCCCGTTTCTCGGCTGCATGCTGGAATCATGGAGAAATGGTTCAGAGTGGAGTGGAGGATCCAGAAAAGACAATGTTCAAGTACTACACTCCCAGCCTGCCTTGAGTTGGAATGGCTGGCGCTGTGGGAGGAGCTACTCTGTGCCATTCCCATCTGAGGTCCCCCGGAGTCGGTACAAGGGTCCCCTCAAGGATGGAGAGTGAATGTGGGACCTGGCAGGTGGGAACAGCCTGGTGATCTATTATGGCAGCCTGCTGTGATTTGACTGTGTCCCCCAAAATCCATCTGTTGAAAACTTAACCCCCAAATTCGTGTGTTTGATAGTATAGAGATGTAATTAGGGTTAGATGATGTCAGGCAGGTTGGGCCCATGATGGCAGCATTAGTGGCGTTACATGAAGAGACTCTTGAGCAGACACCCTTTCTATCTAACAGGTACTGACTTGTCCCTCTGCCACTGGACGACCAAAGGTCATCACCAGATGGCACCATACTCTGGACTTCCCAGTCTCTAGAGCTGTAAACTAAATAAACTTCTGTTTCTGATTGACCAGTCAGTGGCATTCTGTGATAGCAGCAGAAAACAGACTAAACCACAGCCTGAACCCACTAACACATCCCCGTCTGTACCTGCAGTATTCCACATGGGCACACGAGTGCTCTGCCAGTGAGGGGCCCAGAGTGAGGACAATAAAGATGTCTCACCAAGACCACAGTCCATGACACGTAAGACAAGTAAAAAGCAGATACGTCCTGCTAGGAGCCACCAAGTCCTGGGGTCTCCATACACAACTCAGCCCGTGCTGACTTTTAGGCATCGTTACCTTCAGTATTGATGGATTGACCGACTGACTGATGAGTCTACATGATTATGTGTGAGGACGCCTGTGGGTCACAGCATGCGTGTAAAGATCCAAGGTCAGCCTCTGGTGTTGGCCCTTCACACTCATCTGTTTGCATCTGTGCTTCATACTCCGGGCTCCTGGCTGCAGAGCTTCTAGGGGATCCTCCTGCCTCGACCTCCCATATTGCCATAGCTACTCTGAGACTACAGATATAGGCCACTGAACCCAGCTTTACACAGGTTCTGAGGATTTGAACTCAGGTCATCCAGCTTTCCCAATAAGCAGCACTTTTACCCACTGAGACATCATCCCTGGCCCAATCTCCATAATTTTAACTTATTTGTTTTTATTTTATAGTGCTGGGGATAGAACCCAAGGCCTTACAGGAATACTAGGCCAGGGCTTTATCACTGAATTATATGTCTGTGATTAAACATCTTTTTTTTTTTTTTTTTGGTTTTTCGAGACAGAGTTTCTCTGTGTAGTTATTGGTGCCTGTCCTGGATCTCACTCTGTAGACCAGGCTGGCCTCAAGATCCGCCTGGCTCTGCCTCCCAAGTGCTGGGATTAAAGGCATGTGCCACTGCCGCCTGGCAAACATCATAATTTTTAAACACTACATTGCTATATTTTGTATGTTAAACGTCCGTTAATGTGTTAAAGCCTGGGTCCCCACAGTGATGCTGCTGGGAGGTACTGTGACCCTTTAAGAGGTGGAGCATCACCAGAGGTCCTTAGGTCACTGGAAGCATATCCTCAGGGATTGGTGACCCTGGCTCCCTCTTCCTTCTTTTGCTTCTTGACCACAAAGTGAACAGTTCTCTGCCACACACTTCCTGCCATAGCTGGCTGACTCCCCCATTAGAAGCCAAAGCAATGAGTCTGCTCAGTCCTAGACCAGAACCTCTGGAACCTTGAACCAAACAACTTTTTTGTATTTATAAGTTAATTATCTCAGCTGTTTCATCATAATGAAAACCTAAAACACTGTTTTTCTTTATAATTAAGTGCAGTAGTTTTAGCACACTATATGAGATCTGCCATTCTCTCTTCTTGAAGCCCCAACCTAATGCTTTCCCACTGGATGCCCTCTGTCCTCGCCCACCGCATTGCTGCCCTCTCCAAACACACCCTGCACTCCCCAAGTGCCTGCCTCTGACTGCACAGTCTCCTCTGCCCGCAATCCCTCTCCCTGCACAGATCTCCTCAGTGGTTCCTGAGGCGACAAGAGATCATTCTCCAGCTGCATTTGTGTTTGCAAAGGTGAAAGCCATATTTAGGAAGTGGGATTTCGTGTGCCACCAACTACTAGAAGCATCAAGAGGCTAGTCTTGAGGTCCAGTGGGACCTGACTCGGGAGCCGCAGCACCCACTAGAGACTGAGGTCTTGGGCAGGAGCCTCAGACAAGAGAGAGTTGGTAGAGTCCAGGCCCCAAACAGCAGTGTGGTGCTCCCAAGAGGAGACGGCTCCCTGCTGTTTTAGGAGGGATATAGACAACCCAGAAGACCCCGCGGGCAAGCAGCATGACATCTCACTGCTTCTGCTTCTCAGCTCCAGTGGGGTGATAAGAGCTTTCCTGCCTTTCTGCAGGAGTATGAGTGAGATACGTCAGCCGCACACTTCACACGTGGTAAGCAACTTCTCAGCTTACAGTCTCAGACTCAGGCTCCCAGAGGTGATGACTAACCAAATTAGGGGAAGGAGGCACTGTTTGACTGTCTTCCTGACACTGACCAGGCAACAGGCCATGTGACCCAGGTTCCCAGCTCCAAGCCTCTGGCAATGTTGCCTAGGGGCCTGTTAGGTGGCAGGGGTCTCTGTGGTTTCTAGAAACTATACCTGCACACACATCACTGAAACAAAACATTCTGGACGCTGACCACCATTTTATCCCCTTTGGTGACAAACTGATACTTGTGCCAGAGCAAGCCACAGAAATCCTTTGAATCTTTTGCTTTCTCCACATCCGTACACAGGGCTCTGGCTGGTGACTGACTAAGACAACCCAAGGATAGTACAGTAGGGAGGCCTCAGTACTCAGCCCCTTCCTTCTGGCCTCTGAAGACAGACCAAGGACATGTCTTCTGGGAAAGCTGTGGAAGCATCGTGTGTGTGTGTGTGTGTGTGTGTGTGTGTGTGTGTGTGTGTGTGTG
>CABHPQ010166061.1:24814-53516 GCA_902168405.1 Peromyscus aztecus
GTGTGTGTGTGTGTGTGTGTGTGTGTGTGTGTGTGTGTGTGTGTGTGCGCTGTGAGTGGGTGGGTGTGGGTGGGTGTGTTGCTGAGTCTTTTTTTCTTAAACATAATTTTTTCTTGCTTCTTTGGGAATTTCACATCATGTACCCCAATCCCACTCATTTTCCAGTCCCTCCATATCCACCCTCCACCCTTGTAACCTCCCCCCTGAAAGGAAATAAAAAATAAAAATTAAAAGGAAAAAAAAAAACAACAAACAGCCGGGCAGTCATGGTGCACACCTTTAATCTCAGCACTCAGGAGGCAGAGGCAGGCAGATCTCTGTTAGTCTGTGGCCAGCCTGGTCTACAAAGTGAGTTCCAGGAAAGCCAGGGCTGTTACACAGAGAAACCGTCTCAGGGGCGGGTGGGGGAGAATTCTCCCCAACCCCTGCTAGGCACGACCTGCTCCTCTGTCTACTGCAGCCTTCTCTGACTCCTGTCACAGCTGTGTGCGGCTCCAGTTCCACTGCGCATGTGCCCTTCTGCTCCTCCATCTTGCCTGCCTCTCCATCACATTCATGGCACCGGGAGCTGTGGTGAGTCACGCAGTCCACCCTTTTGCCCAAAGAGCTTTACTTGCAAATGTTCATTGTAATGAGTCACTGGTCTGGTGCAAGGCCTCTGGCTTCTGCTCCACCATCAATACTGGGCCCTCGCCGAGACCCCTCTTTGATACCCTCCTGTTGCCCTGATCATGGAGACCCTGCGGCTATGGTTCTGCAGAACCAGCCCCTTTTCACACTCCAGTAGCTCACAGATGGGGTAGATGTTGGGGTGGGGCCAACTCAAATCCCCGAATCTGGGTCTGGATGGTAGCTGAGTTGGTCAACCTGCCCGCTGTCCTGTGCCCACACCACCAGGGCCAGCTCTCCCACGCTGCCTAAGCGAGGGTCGGGGAGTTGCTGAGTCTTGAACACAAGGCTTTGTATATAATAGGTAAGAGCTCTACCACAGAGCTATGCTCCTGGATCGCTGGACCTGTTGAGCCTTTAAGGCATAGTAGAGGTGCCACACTGGCAATCAGCTCTGAGGCTGGAACTCTCAAGCATGGTTTGAAGCAGAATAACTCACATGCAGGTAGTCAGGGACACCCTGGTGTGGATGAGGTCCCTATTGGGGAAAAGTGATTAGCATATCACAAAGTCGTCATTTTCCATGACTTAGATGTGACTCACAGAGGCGAAGATATGACTAGAGATGCAGCCGGAAGCCCAAGGAAATGTCAGACTGTAAAGCCAAGGGCGGAGGTTTCTCCTACTGTTCAGAAGCAATGGCAACAGTTGTCTAAGGTCTGCTTGGTCTGAGGATGCAGAGGTCACAGTGTGCTTGGGAAGGGACGCTTTCCTAGAGTAATGAGGTGGAAAGCTAGTGACACACCATGAGTCCACTGTCCCTAGCTGCACTGGTGACACACGATGAGTCTGTTCTAAGACAGGCTGGTGACACACCATGAGCCTTCTGTTCTAAGATGTGTCCAACTGCGGCACACAGTAACAAGGAAAGGACTGTGGAGCCAAGTCTCCAGCTTACCACAGGAAAGGTGGTTTTTTCATACTCACACAGTCTAAAAGAATTTAAGTGGCCCTCCTGCTTTGTGTAGCCCACTGTTCTGACCAAGTGGCCTCTGGGAAATCAGTAGCAGTACAATGGCAGGTTGAAGGGCCTGAGGACCAAGGCCTTTCACTCCTTTTACCCACATTCCTCTGGCCTGGCTGATGACACAGCACCAAGTCCTTACTGAGGCTCCCTCTGGCTTGCTGTGTGTCTGGAAGTCACCACCACCGCCACCGCCGCTGCCGCCGCCGCCGCCGCCACCACCACCACCACCACCACCACCACCACCACCGTAAGCCATTTATGCAGAAAATCGAAATGATATAGAAAGCGGAAATGGTTTCTCACCCTCATCTCTGGCACTGTCAACCCTTTTGTTTGCCAAATCAAGGTTTACTTCACACTTGGGGCACAAGACCCCATGTCCAGCTCAAAGTCCAGATCTGTGGTGATATGCAGTAGTCTTGTCTCATGCTTGTGTGGCTCCTCTTTGTCCAACCACTCAGCCACCAAAGACCCGGCAGACCACCCTGGCCACCTGCTCAGGGCGGGCGGGACAGCCAGCCATTGCTGGGCTCCTGAACTTCTCTTTCAGTCTTTCCACTGCCCAGCTCTTCTCTCTGGGTGGGTGGGGAATCTTCCTTTGTCATCCTACTCCCGGGCTATCCAGAAGCAGGATGGCAGAGCAAGCTATCCCTAGGAGCAGCATACTGCCCCCACTGCTAGCCCAAAGTCTGGTCGGAGTCAATAGTCAACAGTATTAGTCATCACTTGCTGTTCAAACAGCAAAGGAGAAATTGCATGTGTTCAGGCAAGATTGATGTACTAACTGCCTAGAGTTGGAGATACTAGGAAACTACCTTTAAAAAAAAATTGAGGGCTTCAGTAGGTAAAAGGGCTTACTTCACAATATTATTAGCCTGGAGCGTCCGGTCCCCAGAACCTCATGGTGGAGGGAGAGAAGGACTTCCAAAAGTTCACCGACTGTCATACATGCCCGGTCCTGCCCACACACACGTTTTTAAAGTTAAAAAAAAAAAAAATTGAAGTGGCAAGTTCTCCAGTTCAAGGGACAAATTCTCATTCCCACTGGCCAGTCAATGACTTTCCTCCCTGTAGCAAGGCCACATTGGAGCCCAATTTGCCACCTGCATCAATTATCAGCTGTGGCAATGATGGTACATAACAAATCAGCCCAAACTTGGCGGCATGAACTAGTAAGCCAGAGTTCGTGGGTTAGCAATTAGGACTGGGTGTGGCTAATTCTAGTCTTTTAAAAAAAGATTTATTTTTATTTTATGAGTATCTTGCCTGCATGTATGTCTATGTACCATGTGCATGCAGTACCTGTGCAAGCCAGAGAAAGATACTGCCCTGGAACTGGAGTAACAGCCAGTTGTGAGTTGCCATGTGGGTGCTGGGAACCCAACTCAGGTCCTCTGCAAGAGCAGTGAGGGCGTCTAATTGCTCAGCCTAATTCTTCTTGTCTTTACCAGATTCACCGGTCAGTTGAGACTGGGGGTGGCTTAGACATAGTCCCTCACTCTCTACACATGTGGCCTGGGCAGGCTGATGGACGGCAGCAGAGGCAGGAGAACTAGAGTGACCACTTGTCATGAAAGTTTCATGAGCACGGACAGACCGGTAGCCAACGTCAGGACCATGGCTGAGCCTATCGAAGCTGCACAGCAAAGGATAAGGTTGCCAGGCGTAAGAGTCTGGCAATCCCAATTGGGGAGTTGAATTCAGAATAAGGAACTTTTACATGTATGGCCTTAAAGATCCTGTGGCCTGGTATCCTCATGGCAACTGCAAAGATAGACCTACCACCCAAGGCTAGCTTCTGTCCTGCTGCTGCCTTCGGGGGGTCAGTGGCGGAGACACACAGACAAGGCTCCCAGGCCTTCCATTTAGCAGTTCCGCTTCAGCGTCCCCGGGGTGTGAGCTGTATCCATTGATCTGTCTGTGTGTCTGGTACTGGGTGTAGCACGCTGCTTGGCAATCAATGGACTAAAGCACAGAAGACAACGGCGAGGACGGAAACCATTACAGTCTATCTTTCCAGTTAGATTTCTGAGCATCACTCATCCTGCTTCTGCTTAAACAGGAGACACGCTGTCTAATCCAGTATCCACTGCAACCTCCCACAGCAGGACCCTGCTGAGGGATGGGAGCCAGGAACAGCAGGGGTTGGGGTGCAAGGGTCCAGCCTCAAACGAGGGCTAGCCTCAGGGTCTGTCTCCAGCCTCGGGAGGAACCAGTGCTGGCTTGTCAGTAACAGCCTTGGAGCAGGAGCTGTGATGGGGTGAAAGCCAATCTGGGGACCCTGGAATGGGGTCCCTATGTGCTTCCTGACAACACTCATCCAACCCTCAGTCATCCCCCTCACCCACACTCTGAGGAAACAGCCAGCCAGTGACAGGACAACCCTGTAAGCACCGGACTTTGTCTCTCTTGCCCAGGAGAGTAGGAAATATTCAAAGCAGGATGGGAATTCTAATCCTTCCCTCTTGCTCTCCCCTCCCTAAGCCCAAAGGAAGTCAAACTGTCAGCAAGAGAGCTTCGGCTTTGTGTGTCCTACTTGGAGGGCTTAAGTAATTAAGTCTGCAGTGGCTAAGGCTGTGACCATCTCTCTGTGAAAAATCAATGCCCCAGGGCACTCATTACAGTTTGAATATGAAATGTCTCCCACCGGCTCATATACTGGGGACTGCATTGCCAGCCGATGGGCTTTTGGGAAGTGACTGGCTCCTGAGGGCTCTGACCTCGTTCCTTATGGAGTTATCATATGGTGGCATTATTTGAAGGTAGTGAAAAGTAAGAAGTGGGGCCTAGTTGGAGGAAATAGGTCCTGAAGACATACCCAGGATGCATCTTGTCCCTTCTGTTTCTCTACTGCCTGGCCATTATGAGATGGCCTTCTCCATACCCTTCTGCTGTGGTGCTCTGCCAACCATGGATCATAACTTTTGAAACTGTGAGTCAAAACAAATCTTTCCTCCTTTTAAGTTATGTATGCCAGGCATTATTTTACAAGAAGTGACTAACAGTTCTACAGGGAGCCACAAGAGGGTAGCTACAGCTGAGTCATCAGAGATCAGTAGCCTTCCATAGATCTACAAAGGGGCTGGCTCATGCCATGAAGTGTGGCACATGGTAGCCCCGGGGGCCATTGCCTCCTTTCAGACCCTAGTCCTATTACTTCCTACCTGTGACTCTGAGCAAGCAACCCATTCTACCAAGTCTTATTTCCTACTAATAGGGGGGAAATGGTAAACAAGGATTAAATGATAAGATCTACATAAAACCCTTGGCCATCTGGGCACATGGCCAGAGTTATTATTTACTGTGGCTACTATTGTGTCCCCAGGGTACCAGGTGCCACGCTGAGCACTTTCAATGCATCCTTTAGCCCTTGTCCCTCCCTGCACTAGACAGTTAGGTTCAGGTGCATCCACAGGAGAGAAGCAGAAGCTGGAGAAGAAATGTGGCCAGAGTCACCTGACTGACCAGTGACGGTTCTAGGATTCTGAGCATGAGTTCTAAACAGCTGTTTAGGGTTGTTTTGTTGTTGTTGGTTTTTTTTTTATGTGCATTGGTGTTTTGCCTGCATGTACAGCTATGTGAGGGTGTTGAATCCCCTGGAACTGGAATCACAGATAGTTGTGAGCTGCTATGTGGATGCTGGGAATTGGGCCCAGGTCCTCTGGAAGAGCAGCAATCAGTGCTCTTAACCCCTGACCTATCTCTCCAGACCCACTGCTTTAGTTTTACAGATTTGTTGCAGGACTAGGAATTGAACCCAAGATCTCATGCATGCCAGGCAAGTGCTTAACCACTGAGCCATACTCTGACCCCCAATTCCCAAATGCCTGCTCTTAACAGCTTTGTTATTTTCCCTGTATGTGTTCTAGGGTAAAATAGGCACTTTTTTAGCTTACATTTTTTTTAATGTGTGTGTGTGTGTGGTGTGTATGTGTGCACTTGTACAGATACCCTCTGACATCAGGAGGTCAGATGCCCTGGAGCTAGAGCTACAGGTGGTTATGAGCTGCCTGAGTTTTGGGAACTCAACTTGGTTCCTCTTCAAGAATAGCAATTGTTCTTAACCATTGAGCCATCTCTCTTGATCCAAATTTTTATTATATTTAATTATGAGTCTGTGTAGGGTATGTGCATGTGAGTCCAGGTGTACATGGAAGCCAGAGAGGCTGGATCCTTCTGGAGCTGAGTTACAGGAAGTTGTGATGTGCCCAACATGGATGCTAAACTAGGAACCAAGCCTGAGTCCTCTGCAAGAGCAGCAGTCACTGTTAACCACTGAGCCATCTCTCCAGCCCCCACAGGCAAATCTCATCATTAAATACAGACAAGCTGGGTATGGGAGCGCACACCTGTATTTTGTGTGAGTGCCACAACATGTGTGGGGAGGTCAGAGGACAACTTGGAGGAGTCAGTTAAGGCTTGGTCCAGAAGCTCCTTTACCAGCTGAGCCATCTCGCCCGCCTCACAGCACACAGTTGGAGTCTCAGCATGTGGTAAAGGCATGAGGATCAGGGATTAAGGTCATATCAAGTTCAAGACTAGCCTGGGCTACATGAAACCCTGTCTAAAACTAACAGCAACAAAAACAAAGAATCATATGCAGTGCTGGCTAGTTATGTAAAATGGTGTGCCAATTCCACATTTTGCAGACAATACCCTCATGTTGGCCAGGAACCTCTAGATTCAGGTGCAGCCTGGGACCCGGATGTCACTCATCATGGGTCAGAATTTTCTACACATCTCCTTTTTTCAAGATTGATACTTTCACAGCTCAGATGTCTACATTTCTCCTAATTGACTGCTTTTTAAAGTTCATCTTTGGAAACAGGATCTCACTGCAACACCCAGGCTGGTCCATATGTATCACCAGGTGTGGCTAGATGTTTGTTTCTCAAAACTAGAGAGCCCCTGTCTGAAGCTACCCATCCACCCATGCTATTTTACTAGATGGGGATAGATGCTTACACAGCCCATCCCCACAGAGCTTGCTGGGAAACTCAGGTGTCACCAGGTGCCTTGGCTGGCATTTGAATAGTCTCAAGTGGCTAGCTGCAGGACAAGAAAGTTCAGTATCCTACAAATGATGGGTTGTACTAACAAGGGGGACTTTCAGCTTCCCAGTCTCACTGACCTTATCATATTAGGCTGTTTGACTTACCTTTGTGTATGAATGGTTGTGCTCATCAGTGCTAGTGTACATGCAAACATGTGTTTGTCTGTGTGAATGGGTGTGCACACATGTATGTAAAGGCCAGAGGTTGACATCTAGTGTCTTCAATTGCTCTTCACCTCGTTTTTGGAGATAGAGCTTTATTCCATAACCCTGGTTGGGCTGGTATTAACTATGTAGCCCAGGCTAACCTTAAACTCAGTTATTTCCTATCTCAGCTGCCTGAATGGTAGGCTTACAGGTGAGTGGCACTCTACCTGGCTCTGGGCTTACTTACTACAAAGCTCTCCTCTCCCTGTCTAGCCACAAAGTGGCAGATGGATTGAAGGATAAATGTGAAGCTCTCAACTATCTCAGAGGAGTCTCCTTCCCCACTGATGCTTAAAAATATAAGCCAGGTTGTGCCACTGCCGCCTTGGTGAGAGCTGAAGAAACAGGGTGGATGATCTCCAGCTGGTGCTCCAAGTCAATAAGAGGTGCCTTATTGCCTCTCCAATGGTAGCCACAAGAGACACTCACCCACCAGGGAAAGCCTGGGTACAACTTAAAACAATGAAGGGAGGAACTGATGGGAAGGAAGCAGCCTTGACCTGGTTTGATGTGTCCGGAGAAGCCTGTGCAAGGGGACCCACAGGTCCACTGCAGACCTCTCGGCAGGTCAGAGGCTCATGTGCCTGACGCAGGGTTTGAATGAGGTCAGTGAGCAACATGTCAAACTGAAAACAATGAGTCTAGCTGGTGCTTCTTGTGGCTCCTGGGGAGCTGCTGGCCCCGGTGATACGTTTATTAATTTTTTTGAAAATGCACTGTGGCCGGCCTAGTTTTCCTTAATGCCTAACAAAGGGGAAAATTGTTTACATAGCACCCTTGGGCTTGACACTGAGCAGCTGAAGTTAGTAAGATCCTTCACTTTCAAAGATTACACAAACCAGCAGCCTGGAAGGAAAACAATCCCGTTAGAAGCATGCCCTTCTCAGGTGCAAGTGACAGCAACTGAACACTGTGAAATGAGACGAAATGAGGGTAAGAGGGGATCAGAGCTGAGGAGAGCCGACACTGCATACTTGGCTTCTGGGGCTTGTTGTATAAGGTGCTCAGGATAAATAAGGAAGGTGCTAGCAATTCCTGTGCACTCCTTACAGTCCAGATGTTTCTATATATAAACCCTGTCTGTTTAGCACTCCCCCCCACCCCCAGGGACATCAGAAGCCCAAGCAAAGGGCCAGCACCTCTGTAACCTCCTGCTTCTGCTCCCTAGGTCTCATTCCCATTCCTTGCTTAAGTGAGAGCTATACTTTTCCATCAAAGGACTTGTCACCAAGGTAGTTTTTTTTTTTTTCCTTTCCAGTTTCCACTGGTTGGTAAGGCACTCTGTGGTTACTTTAATAGGCTCAGCCTCCTGACCTTCAGATGAAACTGCCCTGCATGTATGCATGCAATTGATGATAGGCAATCTGTCAGAAGACAGGCTCTAAGTCTCAGGGTGAGGCTACAAGCAAAGGCTCCTGTCATCCTATGGTGCCCTGTGTACTGGGAGCCATCCCACTGTTATGTATTAACACTCCCTTTAGTTAGAAACCAAAGCTTAGGCCAGTGAGTTTATTCAGCAGCTAAGCAATGAAGGGAAGGCTTGACCTTGCAACCATCGAGCTGCACTGCTTCCTGTTGTTTGTTTTTGCTCTTTTGGGGGGCCCCGCCACCCAGCTCTTCTTTATTACAAATGCCCAGCCCTAGTTTGGCTTGTTCCTAGCCAGCTTTCCTTAACTTAACCCAGCTGTCTTTTGCCTCTGGGATTTTCCCACTCTCTTACTTCTGTAAATCTTACTCTTACTCCGTGGCTTGCTGTGTAGCTGGGTGGCTGGCCCCTGGAGTCCTCTTCTTTCTCGGGCTCCTTCTCTCCTCCTCCTCCTCCCAGATTTCTCCTCCTATTTATTCTCTCTGGCTGCCAGCCCCGCCTATCCTTTCTCTTGCCTCGCTATTGGCTGTTCAGATCTTTATTAGACCATCAGGTGTTTTATTTTATTTTTTGGTTTTTCGAGACAGTGTTTTTCTGCGTAGTTTTGGTGCCTGTCCTGGATCTCGCTCTGTAGACCAGGCTGGCCTTGAACTCACAGAGATCCGCCTGGTTCTGCCTCCCAAGCACTGGGATTAAAGGTGTGCACCACTGCCACCCGGCTCCCATGAGGTGTTTTAGACAGGCACAGTAACACAGCTTCACAGAGTTAAAAAAAAAAATGCAACATAAACAAAAGTAACACACCTTAAAATAATATTCCCCAACATTCCTCCCTTACCAGAGCTGTTCTGGGTGGCCAAGGTGAGGGAATGCCCTCATTTGGGAAGTAGCTGGTAGCCTACTCACCACAGACCTCGGGTCTCAGACAGTCATTTATTTACTTGCCTTCTCTTTTCCAGTGCAATGTCCAGAAGTGAAGAAGCCCTGTCATCTAGCAGAAAGCTAAATCAAACAGTAATACATTCTAGTTTTTCTTTTTTATTTACTTTTTAAAGATTTATTTATTTATTATTATACAGTGTTCTGCCTCCATGGCAGAAGAGGGCACCAGACTGCATTATAGATGGTTGTGAGCCACCACGTAGGTGCTGGGAATTGAACTCAGGTCCTCTGGAAGAGTAGCCAGTGCTCTTAACCTCTAAGCTATCTCTTTAGCCCTTCTTTTCATTTTTTATGATTTATTTATTTTAAGGTGCTTTGTCATTTTGTCTGTGTGAGGGTGTCAGATCCCCTGGGACTGGAGTTACAGACAATTGTGAGCTGCCTTGTGAGGGCTGGAAATTGAATCCAGGTCTTCTGGAAGAGCTGTCAGTGCTCTTAACTGCTGAGCCATCTCTCCAACCCATACTTTATTCTATGCATTTTGCCTGCACGTATGTCTATGTAGCATGTGCATGCAGTGCCCAGAGACCAGAAAAGGGCATTGGCTCCTTTGGAACTGGAGTTACAGACAGTTATGAGCCACTATGTAGGTGCTAAGAACTAAGCCTGAGTCCCCTGGAGGAGCAGCCAGCCAGTGCTCTTAACCACTGAGCTATCTCTCCAGCCCCAAATTCTGGCTTTTTGATAAGAATGTATTCCTGACTCCTTCCAGGCCTAATGCCACCTGTCCGTGGGAGTGCTAAGGTAACTGAAGGCTGGTTTCCCCACTTCCTCCTCTGGCCAGGGAACTCTTTTTTTCCTCTTTGCCTGCAGCTCTTATAGTTACCAACCCCATGTTTCTCAGTTCTGGCCTGCTTTTCTCCAGCCATCACTTTCACTTCTTGGCCAACAACTGCCTCTCCTCAGCTGACAGCAGAGCTCCTAAAGAGAGAACACTTTCAGCAATGCACAGGCCTCCCAGCTACTTCATTCTAACAGTGTGGTCTAGGCTGGCCTCAAACTCACTTTATAGCCCAGGCTAGCTTCAAACTCTTGGTGATACTTCTACCTCAGACCCCAAGGGCTAGGATTACAGGCATGACCCATGACACTCAGTTAACATGTTATTTCTTAAGTGTCATCATTATTTAGTCAACTGAAATAATTTTACAGGCTGTAGGAATGAGAGGAAAAGTTTGCCACAGTGCCACAAGGTCAGAAGACCTCTAAGTTTGTAAAACCCCATTATAAGCATTACTATGGTTGCACAGAACAGACAAAATGAAGATAATTATTGTAAGGGTTAGAGAACTGTCAATTTCCTTCTCTTGATCTCCTTCAATATTCAATTATCTTTCGGTTTACGAAGTTCGTGTTGTGAAGAAAATCTGATGAGGATGTTGACTTAAGCAGCGTGCTCACACCATTCCTGCTTGGTGCCTTCTTTCAGCTTGCTATGCCTTTGACAGGCTCAGCTCGGGGGCTTGGACTGGCTCTCTCTGGCAGAAAGAACTACAGCAGGTTGGAAGGAGGCAGTTTTACCTTAACAAAGGCCAGGGCACTGGGTGTGGGTGGGATGGGTGTCTCTTCATATAGCAGCTGAATCTTTTGTACTGTTGGGGCTTAGGCAGCTGAATTGCTTCCCCTACAGTGCCCTCTTGTGGCAGACCTGCACCACAGCACATAGCAGCCGGAGAAGGGGTCGAACAAGGCTGTACAGACAAGTGCAGGTTAGAATGAGTGAATCATCTTCACATTACATGTCTGTCCTGGTAGAGTTCAAGGGCCTAAGGAAAAGCAGGAAGCCAAAGTCTGTACCAGAAGCAGTTTCTGTCCACATACTAACCACCATGACGGACAGTGGCACACAGCCTAACGAGGCTTTTCAAAGAGATATTCCAGATCTGGGGCACGTAGTCTCTGCTCTTTGTTTCTGTTTTTCGCAAACTCTCTCAGCAGTTCCAGGACTTCATTTTCAAATATTTCTGGGGCTGGTTTTGCCTCTGCAACAGAAGGGTAGGCAGAAAGAATTGTACCACTGTCAATGTTCATGTGAAAGACACGGAGCTATGAAGCTGCATACAGAGCTTATGCTGAAGTCTCAGCACTTAGGAGGCTAAAGCAGGATGATTACTGTAAGTTCAAGCCCAGCCTGGGTCACAGAGTGAGTTCCAGGCTAGCCCAAGCTAGAGTAAAACCCTATCTCCAAAAACAAAAACAGAGGCTGAGAGATGGCTTAGCTGTTATGAGTGCTTGTTGCTCCTGAAGTGGACCAGAGATCACTTCCCAAACACCCATATCAGGCTGCTCATGATTACCTTTAACTCCAATTCCAAGAGATCCTATGCCCTCTTCTAGCCACCCACACACATATATCAATAAAAATAAAAAATAAATTTTAAAGGCCAGCTCAAAGGCTCAATGGGTAGACACTTGCCCTAATAACCTGAGTTCAACCCCCGGATCCCACATGGTAGAAGGAAAGAACCAACTCAGTTGTCTTCTAGGTACCTTACCTTTGGTTTCAACATCCACAGTATCACAGCTTGGCTCCTCTACAGTTTGAGAAATAAAATGCAAAGTCCCAGAAATAATTTGTGAGTTTTAAACTGCATGCTATTCTTTTTTTTTTTTTTTTTTTAAGGTTTACTTATTATGTATACAGTGTTCTGCCTACATGCCAGAAGGGGGCACCAGATCTCATTACAGATGGTTGGGAGCCACCATGTGGTTGCTGGGAATTGAACTCAGGACCTCTGGAAGAACAGCCAGTTCTCTTAACTGCTGAGCCATCTCTCCAGCCCCCTGGATGCTATTCTTAATAGGCTGATAAAATCTTACACCATCCTGCTCTGTCCACCTTGCATATGAATCATCCTTTGTCCAATATATCCACACTGTATATGCTACCCATGCATTAGTCACTTAGACACCTTAGTTTTGGAAATATAATGAATGTAGAAATATTGCAGGCTTATGTTCAAGTGACCACATTCTTTGTTTTGTTTGTTTTCAAATAGGGTCTTACTATGCAGCTCCATCTGTCCAGAAACCCACTATGTAGACCTAGCTGGCCTTGATCTCACAGAGATCCACCTGCCTCTGCCTCCTGAATACTGGGATTAAAGGCGTGAGCCACTATGTCTGGCTATGTAATCATTTTTTTTTAATTTTTTATTCAATAACAGACCCAAAGCACAAGAGTATGATGCAAAGAAGGCACAGGGCATAGACATGGACAGACAGGTTGATTCTAGTGCCATGCAGCAGGTAACACTGCAGGATATATGGGGGAAAGCATGGGCTACACAGGGTTGGGATCATCCAGCTTTAGGAATCCTCTGAGGATTTTATAATGAAGTCCCTACAAAGAAAGGGAGACTACAGTACTGTTTCCACTTATATTCTTTTGTGTTTTGTGGTGCTGGAGACTGAACCCAGGTAGGGCCTCATGTACACTCTCCAAGTGTTCTGCCATTGAGCTCCATTTCCAGTGCTCCTATTCTAGGCTATAAACTCCCCGAAACAAAGCTCTGCTTCTTCTCTTTATCAGTTAGGGACCCTTGGGTCTAAGTGACAGAAATTAGCTATAGTAAACTTAAGCAAATGGGAATTTTCTGACAGAAATGAGAGGTCCATAGGATGAACATAAACCTGCAGAATGAGATGTTAATGGACAGGCAAAGGGGCAAGAAGACAAAAAGACGAAAGTGCCAGTCCTGACTAGTGGCAGGAGTCTGGCAGCATTCGTCACCTTCAACCTTTCTTTCCACCTAGAGACACTTGTTTAAGACGCCAATTACAAGCAAAGCCTCCCACCAGCAAAGCTTAGGTGGCAAGTTCCAGAAAACTAAATAAAATGCTAGAAAGAATCCCTTCAAACCCAGACAGATTCTGTCAGCCCAGAGCCTGGCAACCAGTGAGTGTTCTGGGTGTATTTTGGATTTGGGGGTTAAAATTTTTTTCTTAGTATTTATTTTTTAGTGTATAGGTATTTTGCCTGCAAGTATATACATACATTATATGCATGACTGGTACCAGCGAAGGCCAAAAGAAGGCATCAGAGCTCCAGGAACTGGAATTACAGCCGTTTGTGAGCAGTCATGTGAGTGCTTGAAACCAAGCCTGGGTTTTTGGCAAGAATAGCAAATGCTCTTAATCGTGAAGTCATCTCCACACAGTTATTTTATTTCTAAAAATTATATTTTTTATTTTTAAAAATTGTGTGTGTGCACATGCAGGCATGCTACAGTATGGCCATGGAGGTCAGTTCTCTCCTCCTACCTTGTCTCTGTGCTGGATGTTCCAGGCTGGCTGGCCTACCAGCTTCCAGAGGATTTGCTATAAGAGTACTGGCATTACAGATATGTACCACTTGGATGTGGTGGTGTGAGACTGTAATTCTAGCACAAAAATAAGTGGATCTCTGTGAGTTCAAGGCCAGCCTGGTCTACATAGTAAATGCCAGGCCAGTCAGAGCTGCATAATGAGACCCCATCTTAACAAACAACAAAACAATAAAAAACATGCTCTACTGCATGAGCTTTTTACATGAGTTTCAGGGATCTAACCCAGGTCCTAGGCTTGTGAGGCCAAGCACTTTTACCTGCTAAGCCAAGAAGGACGAACAGCCCTGGCCTGTTCTGGGTTTTGTATGACAGTCAAAATAAAATCCAGGAGTTTTAGGCTTCCCTTTAGAGTACAGAGAGTTGGAAAGGATATCACATGCACTTTAACAGTAAGGAAAAGCCTGACAACAAATAAGACTTTTCTTGACATTGTCAGGGCTGAGGTCACAGTGCAGCAAAGTATAAGGAGTAAGGAAGAGAAGCCCATCAAACAGGAAACTGGACATGAGCACTTGCTGGGTTGTGACAGGAAGAGCCACTGGGTGTAATACAAACAGACAAGAATTCGTAAGCCAGGAATGGTGGCAGAGGCCTTTAATCCCAGCATTCAGGAGGCAGAGGCAGGTGATCTCTGTTAGAGGCCGGCCTATTCCAGTGAATTCCAGGCTATCCAAGACTACATATTGAGACCCTGTCTCAAAACAAACAAAATAAAAAACAAAACAACAACAACAAAAAAACCCTCAGCTACATCTAAAGTAATTGTCCAAAGTCTAGTATGGGTTAGCCTAAGAATGGAAAGCTCTGGGCCCACACACCCAAGTAGAGCTGGTACTCATTCACAGGCTCTTCCTTGAAAGCCTCCACTGGATTGCCCTGATGGAGTCTGGGCTCAGAGTAGGAAGCCAGGAGGAGCCCAGTCCATGTGGTCAAAGAACAGGGAGCTCAGCTGTGGCCTTCTCTTAGAGAAAACAAAGGTAACCTGTGACTGAGAGTGGGGAAATCAGTCTTGTCTCTCTCATACGGGCTAGAAGAAGAGTCAAAGGAAAAAAGAAAAAAGAAAAACATGTAGGCCTATGGTGATATTTTATTTGTACTGAAATGTGATTTTATTTGTATGTTAATAAATAAAAGTTGCCTGGGGGTCAGAGCTAATAGCAAGCCATACTAGAAGTCTGGCAGTAGTAGCACACGCCCTTAATCCCAATCACATGACAGGCAGACCTCTGTGTGTTCAAAGATACCACCAGCATGGAGACACACACCTTTAATCTCAATACCAACCATAGAAGACCTGGAGGTCTGTATAGATGGGCAGTGAAGAGGAGGTCATGTGGTTGGGTTTACAACCAATGAGAAGGCAGAACAGAAAGTCAATAAAAAGGACAAACACACAGGAAGTAGGTCTCTTGCGGAGAGGTAGGACAGCAGCGGCAGTGAAGGGTAAGGTTTTTAATCTGAGCTCTTAGCTATTGCTCTGACGTCTTGGCTTTTAACTCTGTATTTGGCTCTGTGTTTCTTATTTAACAAGACAGTTACATCTACATAGGTCTGAGGGGCGACACTATCACTAAGCAAACCCACCTCTGAGAGCCAGGCCATAGGCGGTGCCCGAGATCAAGGCTGGACGAGGAAAAGAGGGAAGGTCATCCTTGCCACCGCTCAACTAGCAAGGCCGAGTGGAAGGTACAAGAGTCTAGCACTGAGGAAGGCCAGAGCATGCAGACGGCATCCTTCTGAGGCCCAGACATATAGGAAGGCTGAAGGCTGGGAATGGAACAGAGACACTGACAACACTCTTTAGAAACAACTTCCGCCCTGAGCACACCATTACACGGGGCTGCCGAGGTCCTGAATAAACAGCAAAATCATAATCTAGACTGAGCTTAACTGCCAAGCTCACTAACTTGATTCCCTACACCAACAGCCTAGATGCTGCATGGCTCCTCAAGACACAGACACTGCATATCTTGATCTCCAATGTCTAACTAACTAAGCTGTCTAAAATCAGTTAGACACAGGTGGGTTGGCACATACCTATAATCCTAGCACTGGTAAAACTGAGACAGAAGAATCAAAAATTTAAAACCAAAGCCAAGTGAGGTGGAGCCTGCCTTTAATCCCAGTACACTGGAGGCAGAGGTGAGTAGATCTCTGTAAGTTCCAGGACAGCCAGGGCTACACAGTGAGACCCTGTCTCAAAAGGAAAAAAAAAAAAGATTTGAAGCCAGCCTAGGATACACAATGAGAACTCATTTCAAAAAGCTAACACAGGGCTCAGGATACGGCCCAGTAAGTAAAGCACGTGGCATGCAAGCATGAGGGCCTATGTTAGTATGTTCAGGACTCACATAAAGGAGCACATATGTAATCCCAGTGCTCCTCTAACAAGACAGGGGAATCCCTGGAAGCACCTAGCAAACTAGGCAAAGCTGTTGCTGTGCTCCAATTCCATTCCCGAAACCCATGTTAAGGTAAAAGAAAACTAACTTCACACTCAGACTTCCACATGTGCACTGTAACACATGCATACACACAATCTCAATCTTCTCTCTCTCTCAAAAAATAAATGTGATGCCGGGGCTGGAGAGATGGCTCAGCAGTTAAGGGCATGTACTGCTTTTCCAGAGGACCTGCGCTTGATTTCGGCACCTATGACAGGTGGCTCACAACCACTTGTATTCCTGTTCCAGGGATCCAATGCCTTTGGTGGCTCACAACCACTTGTATTCCTGTTCCGGGGACCCAATGCCTTTGGTGGCTCACAACCACTTGTATTCCTGTTCCAGGAGATCCAATGCCTTTGGCCTCCACTGACACACCTGTGCTCACATGTGGCAAACAGACACACATATTGAAAAATAAAATAAATCCAGAAGGAAGGAAACTACAAGCAAGCAAGCAAGCAAGCAAGCAATAGAAACAGACTCAGAGATAACTTGTGTCAGGACTCCCACTAAGAATTCAAAGTAATTATGACTAACATCAAAAGCTCCAGTGGAAAAAGCAGGCAAAGCCTAAGAACAGATGAGGAATTCCAGCAGGGAATGAGAAAGTCTAAATGTCATATGGAAATGCTAAAAATAAAATCACAGAGCAGCAATGCAAAATGACTTCAAGAGGCTCATCGTGACATCTGACACAATGAAAGGAAAAATCAGTGAAAGAGAGGCCAAGAGATGCTGCCAGATACAAAGGACCCACACTGATTCACAAAGAGAGAAGCACACAGAACAGACGCCAAGAACTGTGGACACAAGTTGTTCAAAGTGCAATCAGAATTGCAAAAGAAAAAGAGGGCATGATGGAGACTGAAGAATCTCCCAATAATAATCAAAGACATAAAAATCCAGATCCAACATGTCCAGAGAACCCCAAACTGTAGCTAGTTTTCCTGGTCATGCCTGGCCCACGGTCAGGACAAATTTCTCTCACCCGCCAGTCCCACAGCCGCTCAGACCCAACCAAGTAAACATACAGAGACTTACATTGCTTACAAACTATATGGCCGCAGCAGGCTTCTTGTTATCTAGTTCTTATATCTTTTTTTTTAAATATTTACTTATTTATTATGTATACAGTGTTCTGTCTGCATATATGACTGCAGGCCAGAAGAGGGCATCAGATCTCATTACAGATGGATGCTGGGAATTGAACTCAGGATCTCTGGAAGAGCAGTCGGTGCTCTTAACTGCTGAGCCATCTCTCCAGCCCTAGTTCTTATATCTTAAATTAATCCATTTCTATTAATCTATAAGTTGCCACGTGGCTCATGGCTTACTGGTATCTTAACATCTGCTTCTCATCATAGCGGCTGGCAGCGTCTCTCTGACTCAGCCTTCCACTTCCCAGAATTCTCCTCTCTCCTTGTTTCACCTATACTTCCTACCTAGCTACTGGCCAATCAGTGTTTTATTTATTAACCAATCAGAGCAACACATTTAATGTACAGACCATCCCACAGCACCAAACGGAATAAATACCCAAACAAACACTAGACACAGTGCTATAGTTAGGATGGGGACTGTTCCTCCAAGGACATTGTCCCCTGTATGTCCCCAGCTTGGTGCTGTTGGGAGGTAGTGAAAACCTTGGGGGTCCCAAGAAGTCTTCCAGTCATTGGCGATACATTCTCAAAGGAAATACTAGGATCCAGTCCCCCTCACACACACCCGACACATGCTTCCTGGCCATGAAGTGAACACTGCTTGGCAGCTACTTGCTGCTGCCATGTGCTGCCTCACCTACACACCTCAGTTCTTCCAGCACTGGGGTCCATCACCCAGAGACTGAACCCTCCAAAACTGTGAGCCAAACAAACCTGTTCTAAACTGGGTATGGCGGCATGTGTCTGTAATCCTAGCTACTCAGGAGGCTGAAGCATGAGGTTTGTTGGAGGCTCAGGAGTTTGGGGCCAGCCTGGGGGTCACAGTAAGACCTCATCTCTTAAAGAATAACTTCAAAAAAATCTTTTTATTTTGATTTTGGATTTATTTATTTATTTTATGCATGTGAGTGTTTTGTCTCTGTGTATATGTATGTGTACCATGTGTGTGCCTGGTGCCCACAGAAGCCAGAAGTGGGTGCCAGAATCCCTGGAACTGGAGTTCCATACTTCATAAAGTGCTGGGAAACAAACAAACAAACCTGTGAGCCTTCAGTTCCATACCCAAGGCAGGGAATTCAGAGCACCCAATTTGTGCTACAAGGAATAGGAAAGGAAGTTCAGCAGAGGGATTATGCCGGGATAGCAACAGCGATTTATATAAAGAAACAACCATTTCCAAAATGGCCAAAGTTAATGAGAGTGGAACATATATTTTGAATTATTTTCCTTTACTGCCCACAGTAAAACAGGAGAAATGTGTTCCAGGCTTAGAGTAAAGGTCAAAGTAAAAAGAATGACCACAGTACAAAAGCTGAGGACTGCAGGGGTAGGGATGGGGTGGCACACTCTGTTGTAAAGGCCATACATTATACATGAGGGTCACAGGTCTCGAAAGCAGACTATGATTAATTAAAGCTGTGTACTGTGAACCCAGGAGCAATCATTAAAAACCTAAAAGGACATAAATAAATCAAGAGTGGCGATACCCCCACATACACACACAAACAAACAAGACAAAGAGAAAAAGAACAGATGGAAGAAACGACAACCAAAAATGGTAGAGTTGAATTCAAACATTGAGAATTTAGTAAACATGAAAGGTCTAAACCCACTATCAGACACCATCAGACTGGATAAGAAAAGAAAGACTGTATTCTGTCTACAGGAAAACTAATTCAGATATAAAGACAACGAGAGCTGGTGACTTTAGAACTCAGGCACTCCAGCGGGTAACGGAAGGAGAGTCAGACGAATGTGAAGTAGGAGGGAGGAGAGCCACTGCTCAGGCAGAGAGCGCCATGGAGCAGGGCCCTCAAAGAGCTGAAGGAAACTGGCTGCTGGTGGGTCAATAAGGAACTCAGCCCTCCAAGGTAAGGAAACAAATTCTCAGGGGAAAAAAAAATGTCAATGAGCTTAGAATTAAATCCTTCCCCAGAGACTCCAGATGGAAACACAGTACACCTGACGCACTGATTTCAGAGTGGGAGATCTGGGCAGAGCTACTGACCCACAGAACTATGATCCAAGAAATAGATGTGGCTCCAAGTTTAGTAAACTCGTGGTAATTGTTCATAAAGCAAGAGGAAAATAATCCAAACAGGAAGCTACACACCAGGCAAAAACTAATCAAAAGAAATCTGAAGACCCAAGAAGCTGGCTTAGTTGATTAAGACACTTGTCCCCAAATCCTAGGACCTGAGTTCAATCCCTGGAACCTACAAGTGGGACAGAGAATCAACTCTCACAAGTTGTCCTCTGACCTTCACATGTGCACTGTGGTATACAGGTGCTCCTCCTACACACACACACACACACACACACACACACACACACACACACACACGTTTAAAAAAAGCTAGAGTGTCTATACTAACAGAACCTCAAAGCAAGAATCATTATCAACAATAGAGACAGAGAAACACAATGACAAAGGAAGCAATTTGACATGAAAATATAACAGTTCCAGATGTGTTTACACCTAACACTTGAACAAAGACCCAGAAAAGAGAAGGGGTGACAGACAACCCATCCTTACAGACTCCAGTGTTCCTCCCTCAGAAACTGAGAACTATGGAGAACACCCCATCAACCTCCTTGTCCTAGCTGTCACTCATAGAGTGCTCTGCCCACAAGAACAACAGACACACATTCAAGTGTACACGGAATATCACCAAACACTTGTATCTCAGGCCTGAAAGCAAACTTCAATAAATTCTGGCAAATTCCCAAATACTTGAAACTTAAATGTACTTCTGAGTAACTCATAGGCTGAGCAGAGTCATGAGAGAAATTAGAAAATAATCTGAATCTTAGGAAAATGTAAGATTATGTAACAGAAGTTCAAACAGTGCTTAGAGCAGTGTTTCTCAACCTGTGGGTCACAACCCCCTTGGGGTTGAATGACCCTTTCACAGGAGTCACATATCAGATATCTTGCATATTAGATATTTACAATTCACAACAGTAGCAAAATTACAGTTATGAAGCAGCAATGAAATAATTTTATAGTTGGGGGTCACCACAACATGAGGAACTGTATTAAAGGGTCACAGCATTAGGAGGAGTGGGAGCCACTGGCTTAGAGGGACTGAATGTTTATGATGGAAAAGAAGGTCTCTGATAAGCTTAGCTTCTACTTCAAACAACTAGGAAATGCCAATCACACTCAAGACAAGACATGAGTAACCACAGAAACCAATGGAACTGAAAACTGCAAACAACAGAAAATACCAATGATATAAAAGACAAGCCCTCTGAAGGAAAAAAAATGAAATCAATGGCAACTTCTGGCAATACTGATCAAAATAAAAGACAGAGGGAGGGGGTGAGAGATAAAATACAAATTGCCAATAATAGATATAAAAGATAACTATTATTATTTATTTGCGGGGTAGGGGGAGGTCTTACTATGTAGCTCTGACTATCCAGGGACTAATTATATAGACCAGGCTGGCCTCAAACTCACAGAGATCTACCTGCTTTTGCTTCTCAAGTGCTGTGATTAGAGGTGTGCGCTACCACCCTGGCTTATTATTTATTCTTAGTAAGTGTGTGAGTACATAATGGAGGGCACAAATGCCACAGCATGCACTCAGAGGTCAGAGGACAACTTTGTGAAGTTGGTTCTCTCCTTCCACTTTTATGTGAATTCCAGTGATTGAACTCAGGTCACCAGGCTTCAGCAACAAGTGGCATCACCAGCTAATCCATATTACAGGTCCAGGAAAGATACTACTATAGCTCCTATAACAGTAAAAGGAAGAAGAAGCCATTGCAAATAAAATCCTATCCATATACCTGACATCTTAGATGAAATGGCAAATACTCTGAAAGACAAATGACTGGATCTCACCCCAGAGGAAACATCTACAATCATTCAATCTCTATTAAAAATACTGGCTTCACAGTTTAAAGTATCCAGGAGGGAAAACTACTAGCCCAGATAACTTCACTAGCAAATTTTATCACATATTTATGGAAGAAGTAACACCAATTCTACATATATTTACCAGAAAATGGAAAAGAGCACTTCACAACCTATCTGATCAAAACCAGATGACAACTTATGAAATATTATACACCAATATTCATGGAGATGAAAGATCTTGAACTGTTAATAAATCAAGACTCCCTAGTGTTATTTTTGGGATATAAGGCTGGTACAGGATTTCAAAGTCAAATAACTTATATTAATAAACTTGGGAGAGTCACTTCACCAAAGAAAAGAAATGAAGGCACCTGTGGCGGTTTGAAAGAAAATGGCCCCCAAAGGGAGAGGCACTATTAGGAGGTGTGGCCTTGTTGGAGTAGGTGTGGTCTTGTTGGAGGAAATGTGTCTTTGTGGAGGTGGACTTTGAGGTCTCACATATGCTTAAGACATGCATAGTGAGATAGACCACTTCATGTTGCCACAAGACACAGGACTCTCAGTTACTTCTCCAGCACCAATCTGCCTATACGCCGCCATGTCCCACCATGATAATAATGGACTGAACTTCTGAAACTGTAAGCAAGCCACCTCAATTAAATGTTTCCGTTTGTAAGAGCTGCTGTGGTCATGGTGTCTCTTCACAGCAATAGAAAATCTAAGACAGCACCATTCAAGGACCATCCATAGTCCTACCCATCTATGACATCTTTGACCCACAACAACCAGAGTGGCATGATAACTATAAGGGTGCAATAATGGTACACATACCTTAGCAGTAACCAACAGTTCTCTAATTGGAATTAAGACCTGCTCAACAAGAGGGAAACCACGCCTGGACCTGGAAACCTAGTCAACTACCCAGGGGTAGGGAAATCATAGATCTGAGAGGAGAACCTACAATTGCCACTTCACTACACTAGCATAATCCTAACTACATTCTAAATATCTGTCCTTATGCCCACAGAAAGAACAGTTCTCACCCTCCACCAAGGAAATGTCTCTTTGCAAGAGACAGAGACCATTACAGAAAACCACAACTGATCAAATTGAAGTTGTGGAATCCAGTGCCAACAACAACACAATTCCTGCACCTAAAATTCAGGGATCATTGTGGAAGAGGGGGCAGAAAGATTGCAAGAGCCAGAAGAACAATGAATTTGCTGTTAGATTATATCTCCTAGCAATGTCAAAAGCTACATCCATGATGTCTCACCAACATGGCTGTCATGTTGACAATACCAAGTGTGGTAGTTTGAATGTAACTGGCCCTCATAGGGAGTGGCACTACTAGGAGGTGTGGCTTTGTTGGAGTGGGCATGGCCTTGTTGGAAGAAGTGTGTCACTGTGGGGGTGGGCTTTGAGGTTTCCTATGCTCAGGATAATGTCCAGTGACTCAGTTGACTTCCTATTGCCTGCAAGATACAGGATTCTCAGCTACTTCTCCAGCACCATGTCTGCCTGCATGCCACTATACTCCCCGCCATGATGATAATGGACTGAACCTCTGAAACTGTAAGTGAGTCACCTCAATTAAATGTTTTCACTTATAAGAGTTGCTGTGGTCATGGTGTCTCTTCACAGCAATGAAAACCCTAAGACATCAAGTGTTCCTTCATAATTTGTCTCTGGCAATCGCTGCTATCTATTGTCCCTGTTGTTTTGTCTTTCCCAGAACGTCATGAAAACGTACGCACATAGTAGATACTCCCTAAATCTTAGCATAAGCAGTGGAAACTATGGACAGTTGCCTATTTTTGTAATGGCTCATATACAAAGAATGATTTTTATTTTTTTATTTTGAGACAGGGTCTCATTATGTATCCTTGGCTGGCCTCAAACTCAGAGATCAACCTGCCTCTGCCTCCCAAGTGCTGGGATTAAAGGTGTGCACCACCATGTCCAGCAAGACTGATTTTTAAAAAGTTGAGGGAGAAAAGTCAAAAGGATAATACTTCATGATTAGAAAGTATATGAAGTCCAAATCCAATGTCCAGGATTGACATTCAGTTGAGACCCAGGCACACTCATTTGTAGACCTGCTACCTGTGGTTCATCACATGCTGCAGATGCAGTTACATAGTTATGAGAGACCATATGGCTAGCAGTACCTAAAATATTTACTGTCTGGCCCATATGGATAAAGTATGGTATAAAGGTAAACACACTCACAATCCAATGACTCTTTTGGGTACTTATCCAAGAAAACTTGAAATCTATTTTCACAAAACCTGTACACAAGTGTTTATGGTGGTAGTGGTTATAATTGCCTACAACTGAAAACACTAGAATCCCTCTACTGGTCAAGAACTAAACTGTGGTATAATCCACACACTGGAATATCACTCAACAAACAAAAGAATGAACTACTGACACAAGCAACAAAGGTCATTCTCAAACATCTTATGCTAAGTCAGCATCAAACTTGTTCTACATAGGGCCAGACAGCAAATATTTAAGATTTGCTGGGTTTTCCAATAACCAAATATGCATCTAGACTCCTGTTTTTAAAAAAAGATTTACTTTATCTTTAATTGTAATTGTGTGAGTGTACACATGAGTGCACATGCTCATAAAAGGCTAAAAGCTGGAGTTACAGGAAGTTATGAGTAGGCAATCTGTTAATATACAGCTTAAGATGGCCATTACACTAATGTGAAACTGTTTAAGTCACAGAAAACTCAGAAAGTTCGGAGAGCATTACCCTAAGAAAGCCAATCTTCATTATACCTGTGGCCTGCAATTCAAAAACCCTTGATTTATTTGCAGCCTCTGTTCCTACTTCCTTAAACCTTCCCTTTTAAGAGCCCTCACTGGCCCCCCAGGATTAAGGTGGACTTTGGACAAGAGCCCTTCATCTTTGCATTAAGCTGTTAGAATAAAAAGTCATCATCCTGACTAGGGATGGTGGCACATGTCTGTATTCCCAACACTGTAAACTCAGCCTGAGGAGGCTGAGATGGAAGGATTATGAGTTCAAAGCCAGCCTGGGCCACACAGTTAAGTTGTCGTCTCAAAACAAAGCAAGTGCCTGGCCATTAATTCCAGCACTCAGGTGGCAGAAGCAGGCAGATCTCTGTGAGTTCAAGGTCAGCTTGGTCTAGATAGCAAGTTCCAGGCCAGCCTGGGCTATACAGTGAGATCCTGTCTCAAAAGACAAAACAACCCAAAAATATTGCCGCCTTTACTTTGACGCCTTGTCTCTCAACTGAACTGGCTTGTTCTGCAGGAAGCAGCCTCGCATATTTCTACCCCGTTTCCAACCTAGTCTTCAGCCTTCCCTTTGATACTGTGAGTTTCACTTGCTTTACTACATTCCCTTTCCACCTGCATCAGACTGCAGTCCATCTGTCTCACAAAAAAACCGAATCGAGGGCAGGAAAGGTATTGCTGTAAGGCCTGATGACCTCTGTTCAATCCCTGGAACCCACAGGGTAAAAGGAGAAAAGTAAGTTGTCCTCTGATCTCAATACACATTCACATATATGCTTACTTACACATGCATACAAAATAAATAAATAAATGTAAAAAAATTTTTAAAGAAACAACCAATTAAATAAACTGCACATTCTGGAAAATTTTGAACATTGTTTAGGTTTGGGTCTAATATATAAATAAAAATGATGAAAATAGGGCCTGACTTAGTGGCACATGCCTTTAATCCCAGCACTCAGGTGGTAGAGGCAGGCAGATCTCTGTGAGTTCAAAGCTAGCCTGGTCTACATAGAGAGTTCAAGGACAGCCAGGACTACACAGAAAGAGCCTGTCTCAAAAGATTGCTAAGACACTATTTCAGACCCAAATAGGCTTGTTATCCGATCATGATGAAATGCAGCTTCTCACACGGCATACCTGTGGCCCAGTAGTAAATATCCCAGTCATTGCTAGGCTCGTTAATTAGGCGATCATAGAGGTTCAGCTGCTTCTCTGTCATGTTGTGCAGATATTCTTTAGCAAAGAGGCTAGAAAGGAAAAGGAAAACGAGGTTGACAAGACTGCCTTGTCAAAGAGAAGTGACACCCAGAGCCCTCTTCCCAACTACCTAAGGAGAATACAGTTCTCCAGCATCCCCCTCTTCCTGCTCTCATAGAGTAGGCGGGCTCTTTTGGTTTCTATGGATTCATCAGTTCTCTCCTGCCATGGAGGCAAAGGAATTTCAATCATGTCTTTTTGAGAATCTGTTGGGCTGTCACCTCTGTAGAATCGTCTGAATGATGTCACGCTGAACAGAGGAGACAGCAGGCTGTGCTTTGACAGTACCTGAAACAAACCACAAACATCTTTATAAGACAATGGTTACTATCACTGCTATTTATTCAACACATAAGGTGCTAAATGCACTAGAGCTCACTTAGTCCTTGTGCTGATTCTGGTCCCTTTATAGTAAAGCAAACAGAAACGAATGAATCTAAGACTTAAGAGGCGATAGTCATTGAAATAGAACCACAGATACATGTTTATAAATTGGGCAACACCTCACTCTACAAGACAGAATGAATATTCCAGATGTACTGTTAACCAATCTTTCCAGAAATTATCCCAGCAGAAACATGTCTCCTTTTGCATTTCTTTAAAACTGTACAGTCCTATTGTGTTCCAGTTACTCGCCTGTTAAAGCCGAGGATACCTAGGTCTCCTAAAGACTCCAAACCTAAGAAGGGCATAAACCCTGAGACATAATGAGAAGGGTTGGATGATGGCTCACTAAGTGTTTACCGTGCAGGCACGAGGACCTGAGTGCAGAACAACATAAGAGCCAAGCGTGGCCAGGAATGGCATCCTGCATCTGTAACCCCAGCACAGGTGGATCCTAGAAGTTCACTGGTCAGGGAGTCTAGCCAAAACAGATTCTGTCTCCGGAAATAAAGTGAAAATAGAGGAAGACACCCGAAGTTGACTTCTACTCTCCACACACAAGGATGGGCAAGCACTTCCCTTCCTCCCCTTCCCTCTCTCACATACAAACATATATCACACACATACACAAATTTTAAAAAGACACAATGGTAAGGTGGTAATGTTAGCAAGATGGCAGAACAGGAAGACCCACATCCTCCTTGCCACCAAACCCTTCCAATAGAGATACTGACTCAACAATTCACAGATCTATTCTCTCTGTGAGAAGTCTGGAAAACAGGCTCCTGCTCCCCAGATAAGTACAAAATTAGCTGCCAATAGGAAGGCTGCACATGCCATAATCCTGTTTTCCCCAACACTTTAACCCACCACCCAAGCACAAGATGATGGGGAGAATATCCCAGCACCAGGCTTCTACCTAGGAAAGAAAGGTAAGACTTCTAGAAGGTCATCCGAACAAGCTGAATCTAAGTGCTATAGGAAAAGGCACTTGGTTGAAAGTTGTAGCAAACGAAGGTGATGGTTAACACAAAAAGCATTCACTTGCCATGGTCCCCATTCCTGCCTTACTGCAGAATGAAAAAAAAGATCACAACTCCCAATTTTTTCCTGGGGAAACAGAGCTGGGGTGTCCACCTAATGCTCCAGCATCTCAGGGGCCACCTAAGAGGCTGGTTTTTGTCTCTTGCCTCAGAGCAACAACAGGACACAACCCATTCCTGACACTTAGGGACCACAGAGACCAAGAAAGCTGAGCTGCTTACTTTTGGTGCAGAGGAAATCTTAGATAGCAGACAAAATCTAGTATCGTTCGGGAGCCTCTTCTCCAGGGCTCAGGAATGTGTATGATTAATGTTCTGGAGCATGGGCGTTGGCATTGCCTAAGGGACTTGGTTGGTTTCTGTTTTGAACATCCTGCAACACTAATAGAGTCAACATACTCTTAGAAGTCCAGCAACTAATTAGGCATGGTGCTTCATGCCTATAATCCCAGCATTTGAAAGGTTAGAGCAGGGCTACTATGAAACTGAAGGACTCCAATACCAGAAAAAACAGAGGGAGGAAAGGAAAGAGGAAGGGGACTCTGAGCAACTTTAGTAGTTACAAAGAAACTATAGCATCACAGACACTAGGGAAAGCTACTGATTATGAACTGATAGAGGAAGGTAAAGGTGCTTATTGCCAAGCCTAAGGACCTGAGTTCTATCCCCAGAACACATGCACACAGAAGAAAGACATACAGAGAGGCAGAGACAGACAGATATATACCATCTTTAAAAAAAAAAAAATGACTGAAACTTCCAAAATTTGGAAAAAGAAACAGACATTCAGATTTGAGAAGCTCAAGAGACCTCAAGTAACATGAACCTAAGGAAGTTCACACCAAGGCACAAATTGTCCAGCAAGTCAGAAATGTGCATGTATAAAAAAAGACCATGTGAGGGCACAATGGAAAAGTGGCTATCTGCAAGTTGTGGAGCGAGACCACAAGAGAGAATTAACTGTACTACCATCTTTATCCTAGATCACAGTCTCTAGAACTTTAAAAATAGAAATTTGCCTTTAGTAAATGAATACAGCATGCTGTGAAAGTTCAGTTTCCTAAGCCACAGCCTAAGCATTCTGGACCAGCATCTCTGGGAAAGGCACTTGAAAATGCATTTTAGGGGCTGGAGAGATGGCTCAGTGGTTAAGAGGACTGGCTGCTCTTTCAGCGGTCCTGAGTTTAATTCCAAGCAACCACATGGTGGCTCACAACCATCGATAGTGGGATCTGATGCCCTCTTCTGGCATAAAGTTGTACATCCATAGCACTCATACGTAAGTTAAAAAGAAAAAAAAAGAAAATGCATTAAGAAAATCCTTATGTGTGTAAACATGGGTGCACGTGTAGAGGTCAGAGGAACAGCTCAGGTGTCACTCTTCGCCTTCCACCTTGTTTTGCAACAGTTTCTTTGTTGTTCTCTACTGTGTATGTCAGCCGAGCTGGCCTGTGAACTTCCAGGGATTCTCTTGTCTCGACCTCCCATCTCATCATAGCAGCACACGAGGCTGGCCTTGAACTTGCTAAAGAACCAAGGATGATGACCTTAAACTTCTCATTCTCCTGCCACCAACTTCAGAGTGCTAGAATTATAGGCATATACTACTACTACACTCTGTTGTATGTGACACTAGGGATCAAATCCAGGGCATTCATGCATGATAGGTGTTGTGTAGCAATTTCCTTCAGGATAAAACCTTCAATTTTGGAGGGAAGCTCATTATGACACAGGATGCTACTATTATTATTATTACTATTATTATTCACTATGTAGCCCTAGCTGGTCTGGAACTTGACATCTAGGTCAGGCTGGTCTTGAACTCAGAGACCCTCCAGTCTATGCCTTATGCTACTACACCTAGCCAAGACACAGAATGTTTTTGTTTGTTTGGTTGGTTGGTTGGTTGGGTTGTTTTTTTTTTTTTTTTGGGTTTTCCAAACAGGGTTTCTCTGTAGCTTTAGACCCTGTCCTGGACCAGCTCTGTAGATCAGACTGGCCTCGAACTCACAGAGATCCACCTGCCTCTGCCTCCCGAGTGCTGGGATTACAGGCATGCGCCACCACCGCCCAGAGACATAGAATGTTTTAAAGGAAGGTAATATATCCCATCCTACAGGGATGTTCCTTAAGATCAGGAAGTAAACAACTCAAAGGCTTCAGGAACTCTCTGAAATTAACCAGATATACAAGGCCACTCGCTCTGCACATATAATTTCAGCTCCAGGGGATCCAA